>LPNX010927188.1:167500-195078 GCA_001517045.1 Pseudotsuga menziesii
AGCTTTTTGAATGACGAGATTTTATCTTAGGACCACAAACTGGACATGCAAATTTACCCTTTGTCTGAAGACCTACAATATTTACATATGGAATATCTATGTCAAATATATTCATTTATAAAATATTCTAACTACTCCATATCATTAAATGCAATTAAAGTGGAACTTAAAATTACAAACCACAAAACGAAGTTAACCCAGGGGCATCATGTATTGTCCATACAACGATTGCATGGAATTGAAATTGCCTTTGTCGTATTAGTCTAGATACATCATACATAGTTATGCCATTCCATAACTTCAGTAGCTCATATACAAGAGGTTCGATGTATACATTCATATCTTTGACTTGGAACTTACCTGATTCATAATTTGAAGAACATATAAAATATATCATTATGAGAACCATTAAGATATATAAACCATGCAGAAGAGTAAAATAATAGATATATATATGAAATTAAGATACATATTACGACAAATGAGATGCCACAACTAAATTATAAATAAAATAGTTTTCATCAATAAAACCTGGAATAATCATCGACAACATTATGTGCTCCCTCTTTATTGACAACCATGGAGGAATGTTTTTGTTGATAACAAAAATAGGCTACACCATGTAAATGGATTTCATCTGTGCAAATGGATTAAAACCATATGCTGCCAAAGAAATACTAAGATTACGTGGTTCTTCTTTAAAGTGAGGCCACTTTTCCTCAATATATCTAAAAGTAGTACCATCTGTAGGCATTCAGATAACATCATCTTGACTTCTGTTCCTGGCATGGTAATCCATAAATTGCGCTATGTTTTTGCACCTGAACAGTCGTTGCAAATGTGGAATGATGGGAATATAACGAAGAACCTTCTGAGGCACCTTTTTTGTTACTTTATCTGTACGATATCTACTTACATGAAATTCTGTTGCAAATTCATGCTGATTATAATATATAACATGGTCATCGGGGCATGCATGAATTGCTTCATAATGCATTCCAATCTCTTTCATGATGGAAGATAAATCTCGATATGTGTGAGGTAAAATATTTGATGGTGGTAACAAAAATTCAGCTATCAAGCTACAATTTTTTTTTGTTAATGTAATAAATAAATAATATTAACGAAATACGCTTCGTCCATACGATGATCAATAATGAGTTAACAATACAATTATTAGATGAATACAAATAAAATTTATCATGATCATACAATTATTAGATACTTTAGCATACGTGTGATTGCAATGTTTGAAATACCATTCATAACCTTCAAGTTCATTATCAACAATATAGTAGAGAGAAGATTTGTTTTGGAGCCTTCATAAAGGGGTTCATATGCCTTATCGAGAAGAGGTATATCGTGAACATCATCGAAGTCATCATCATTTTCATTATCAACATCATCTTCATCCATTATAACATTAAATGAATCATGTATCAATGTATTTGTACGATCATCTTCAATTACATCATCGGCATGATTGTCTTGTTCAATATGATCATTCACTTGTTCTCCATTAAACATACACGCTCCATGATCCTGATCCTGAACTTGTTCTGAAAGCACTTCCTTTGGATGACATGCTATAGAGTGTCTTTCCTTTAATATAAATATATGGAAAAATCGATGGATTTACATTAATATATGAAAAAAAAATAATACATACAATTACCAAAAAAAAATGAGTATCATAATGTTTATAATGCTAAACCTACAAATGGACGATATTAATCCCCCCCCTCAGCGTGTCCATGTTCCCTGCAATGTTTTGTGGCTAATGAGATCAATATTCTTCTCCTCTTAAATATCCCTGCATTGAGTACATGGACAATAACATTTTCCATCACCCCTTCATTTCGTTGCATCCCATAGTCTAGCAAGCAATTGTCGGTTGTCTTCGTTTGGAACCAGAATATTTAATCTATTTGACATTTTGTCATAAACTTCGTTAATGAATATAACCAGTTTTCTTAAAAAATCAAGTTCCACGCATCAAGGTTTTGTCAAACGGAGAGAAGTCGAAGAATAAAAAATTCCCGGCAAACTGTCTATCGATGAAAAAAAAATTCCCACAACTGACCGCTGAAGAATAAAACTATTCTTGAAAATGTCCATCGAGGAACAAATAGTTTTCGCAATCTTCCGTCACTTCTACAATAAACATGTTGAAATGTTTAAAACAATTTGTATTTATACTGGACATGCGTCGGATATTCGATGCCTTGAACATAGTTACCGTTGAAAGTATGGGACCATAAAATTTAAAATCATGTAAACCTTAATTCTTTTTATAAAAAGATCTATATTGACCGTCAGATATCCGACGTGTATGGGTTGGATAACTGAATTTTTTGGTTCATAGAATTCGAAGATTCGACATGGAAATGTCGGATAACTGCCACTACAAGAGTCAGAATTTCGACGCCGTTCTGACACAGAAGTGTCGGATAACCGACACTACAAGAGTTGGAATTCCGACGCCCAAGTGTTGGATAATCGATGGTGCTATACATATTTTGTTGTTGACATTCTGTTGATTGATTGCTATCTGACACATCCATGGGAAATGTTGGATGACGTCGGATTTTGTCGTCGGATTTCGGGTTCAAATCTTGTTGTGACTATAGAAAGTCCAGATAAATGACCAGCACACGCTCCTCCATAGCAATCATTAAGCATGACCTTAGCCTCCTCATGAGTTAAGCAACGACGTAAAATGGAAGCAACCCCACGGTGGTACAAAGTATCATCCACTATGAGGTATTTCTTTGCTACGTGATGTAGTTGTCTACGCTCATCTCACGAGAGGTGAGTAGGAACCTTTAATGTATGGAAATAAACAATAATATCTCCATACCAAGGGTCCGTGGTTGAGATGAGAAATATATGCTCATCAATAAGAGAATCCTCATGAACCTTTTCTTCATCCAAATTTGGAAAATCCAATATGAGGTCAACAAAGATTAAGAATTTCTTCGACTTTGCCGAAACAAACTCGAAATCAAACTCCTGCAATATCACAATCCATTTATTATACTTTCCCCCAATCATCTTTCTGGTGAGGACGAATTGAAATGGATTAATGTGAGCTATGACCAAAGTTTGGTGAAGGAGGATGTAATGCCTCAAATGCTGAACCGAATGAACAGTGGCCGAGGGTATATTCTTAACATGGGTATAACGAAGTTTCGCATCAATAAGGTTTTGGCTAAGACAGTATATGACATGCTCATGGAACTCCTCATCCTCTTGAACCAATACCATACCAACTGTCTCTTGAGACGCGACCACATAAATAAAAAAGTCATGACTATAGTTTTGTGGAATAAGCATAGGGGACGATGCCAAGGATTTCTTAAGAGCATTGAAAGAATCCTGGGCTCACTCATCCCAAAAAAAAGGGGTGTCTTTATTCAACAAACACATGAAGCCTTTAGTCAAATTGGAAAAATTGACTACGAACCTTCGCAAGAATTTCTCCATATCTTGTAAACATTGAAGATGTTGAATGTTACGTGGGGGAGACAGTTCAACTATTCCCTAAACCTTCAAGGGATTGACCCTAATATCCTCCTTGGAAACGATGAATCCTAGTAAACAACCAACCTTCACACAAAAGATGCACTTGTGAGGATTTAACTGAAATTGATAATGATGGCATCTTTTGAAAACTAATCGCAAATGATAAGGATGACACACTCTCAAATGAGAGTGAGCAGCTATATCATCCAAATACACTTCAATAATCTTTTTGAGATCATGGAAGGAAAAGGTCATGGCCCGTTGAAATGTAGCTCCGACGTTTTTAAGGCCGAAGGGCATCTTTCGATATGCAAAAGTTCCCCAAGAACAAATAAATGCAATCTTATGTTGGTCCTTCGGTTTAATATGTATCTAATTATATCCGAAAAATACATCCATAAAAGAAAAAACCTCACTTCCCGCACACTCATCCAATATTTGATTAATAAATGGTGTAGAAAAATTACCTTTAGGACATGCTCGATTTAAATCATGAAAATCAGTGCATATGCAGATCGTTCCCTCCTTCTTATCCACCGGAACGAGATTTGAAACCCACTCTGTCAAGGGAACGAGATAGATAAAACCAAATTTGAGCAGTTTTTCTATCTCTGCTTTAATAGCGGGCACTTTCCTAGGATTCACGGCACGCAAATATTGTCGAACCATTCTTGCATTTGGATAGGTTTTTATTTCGTGTTTGACAAGGAGAGGGTCTATTCCTAGCATTTCCTCATATGACCAAGCAAAAACATCACAAAATTCTTTGAAAAGCTCGATATACTCTTTAATATCATCGGGGGAATAATCCGCCCCAATGTAAACGTTCTGAATCTTACCAGGATTATGAGAAATGTTGTAGGTATCATTGGTGATTGGCTAGCCATGTTCCCTTTAACAATCTAACTAGGAGAGCTTAATGGGACCACGAGGCTACCAATTTTCTCACTTAGAATTGCCCTAAATTCATCACACTCTAAATGATCAAGCTTAGGGAGGAAATAGGATCTATGGTGCAGCTCTCCCCAAGGTTGTTCTATCCTAGACATAGCCTCAAGAATAGCTTCATTAGACAAAAAAACATCATCAAGGAAGTCTTAAGAGTGAGATGACTCTACTGCCCAAGCAGGCAGCACATAAAGGTCCTCCTCCTCCGTCCGTGAAGATGAAGGACTAGGATCTAAAACATGATCAAGATTATCTTGATACACCACCAATGTTGTAGGCAACGGAACGTCAATCTCGAAAGGTATCAAATTATCACTCGAAGTACTCGGTGAAGGAAGAATCCAAGGATATTCCATATGAGAGGTGCGAAATGAGACCGAATTCAACGAGGTTGAAGCCCTACCAATACTAGACCCAATCATAAGTACGGATGTAGGACAACTAAAGGTTCCCATAAGAGAAGGATACATACCCACACCCACATTCTCAGTCTCTGGTTGAGAATGATCGATAATTGGGATAGAAGCTCTCAATGATGCTTTCACACTCGGATTCTAACAATATTTTTGATCAATAGTAACAATATTCCCATTCAACGGAAAAAAAAACCACTTGGAATAGGGAAGAGGCTATAGCTTGCATATTGTACATCTAGTCCCTACCCAACAAAATATTGTAGTCAAGGGGTGCATCAACCACCTCTACCTTGATTGCAATAGTCTTCGCCCCCAATTGGAACTCTAGGGAAGGAAGTATACCGTGCGGCCAAAATGATCTTCCATCAAAAGCAGTCAACATGTTCACAGACTTAGACAACGTGGGAGAAACTAAGCCCTTCCAACAAGCCAAAGACATCATGGAAGTGGCAACGCCTTCATCAATCACAGTGTTCATGATGGTGTTATTCAAAAAATCTACATGAATCAGAAAAGACACACAGTAAGGAAAGTGAGGCTGGATTCCATGAGTTTCAAATTTGATCATGGGAGGAGAACTATCATCACCAACCCCAAGAGAAGACAACATGGCCTTTCTCTACAAAGGACAAGTCTGAAGTACTTCTAATGCGGAAATCGCACAAGTAGTCTGGCCCAAATCCTTGACAATTGAATAGTTTTGGGCGGATCGAGCATTAGGATTGCGCACCAAGTGCTTCAATACTCCCTCATGAATGCGATGCGAAAATTCAGGTTTATCCGTAGGCTTTTCAATTTGCAAAGAGCTCTCAGCTGGAGCAATTTCTTTCCCAAGGTCTAGTTGTGATGAACCATAGTCTTTCGTACGCGTCACAACACTAGTAGCTTTCACCATGTTGATGCAACTGTGACCACTAGCGGCATCTGATGGGTTCTGAGTTTGACTAGATGCACAACCAGGATCCACAGTCCCTGAGTTCATATTTTGATTATTTTGTAAAGGATTAGTAAACATAGCTGGGACCTGTGTTATGAACTTCGAGGAATATTCCATACGAGGGAACAAGTGAGTGAGGTGGTCATCCCCACACAACTTGCAATGAAATTTAACCTTTCACTTAGAGTTCTTGTCCCCCCAACATTATTATTGTTATTGTTCTTGTCATTAGTCTCATTATCGCTTTTATTCCCACCCTTTTTATTATTTTTCCTTTCTTTTTATTCCTTCCAGGTTGCTGGTTACCTTTCGGGTTCGATGATTGCACGAAAAGTACATCCACCGACTGGGTAGGAAGGGACGAAGTCGTATCTTACCCCAACGCAGATTGGTTAAGCGATAACTGGCTCACTTGTTTTGTAACCGAATCCGCATGTTTGGTATTTGCAGATCCAACAATACCATTGACATGTGGCCCGGGTTTGAACTTGGCGTTGAAATTGGAACGTGGAGGATTAGGTATGATCTCATAAAGGAGCCCATACTGAGCATAAATCAAGTCTAACTACTGGGCCTTTAAAATAGCTTGGTCCTCGTTTTGCACTCCAGATGTGGAAACATCCTTCGTGATATAAGGTAACAACAACTTGAGGAACCACTCTAGAATAAAATCTAGTGGTATAAAGTCTTTAATCATCCTCTTCCATCTACACCACTCTTGAATATGATCCGAAATAGGGGTGGATTTGTCTTACTGAAATGTCGACAAGAGTTCGGTACCAACGTCGTAATGCATGGGTAGCTAGAAGTGGTTAATAAAAGTCATATCAAGGTCATGAAATGAATAATATGCCCTTGTAGGTAACTCTATATACCATTTCGAGGCAAGACCCATGAGGGGGTGTTGAAACAGTCTCAAATGGACAGAATCATCGTTCAAGGAGTTCACAGAGCACCAAATATGGAAGATCGTAACGTGCTCACCAGGATCTTCACCAGCCTTACCCTCAAACTTTGGAATGTCCGAAGGAATCTTGGTAGGAACTATCGGGTCATGAGATATAGGATCGTTTGTGAATATCGAAAGATTGGGTAGATTCAAAGTTGCAAGGAAAGGGAGCATAGGTTGAGCCAGTTGGTTCCATGGTCCCTGATAAGACTGGTTTACATAAGAGTGACTGCTATATACACCATGGCCTTGGCTAGTGGGATAATAACCTCCTCCCATTTGACCCATATAGGGTTGCTTGTAAGTATTGTGATGTGGAGTACCTTGAGAATGGGGTGATACAAAGTCATAATTAGGTGACTGATACATAGGTTGATACCCAGACCCATAAGGTGTGTAGGTTTGTTTGTAAGATGGTCCGTAAGAAGGTCCATAAGAGGTTTCATAAACTGGACCATGAGATAGTCTACGAGAAGGTCCATAGGATGGTCCATGGGAAGATACATGTCTTGCTAACAAAGAAGGAGGAACATGGCTCTATGACACTACGGTGTTAGTAGAAGTAGGATGGAAATGGCTAGTAGTAGAACTCTGGACAGAAGGCCCACTAGAGTTAGGGAGAGGATGCATGGTCAAAAAATAATTTGAAGGGCTTGGTACAGAAGATGATGGAATATGTGAAGGAATATAACTCGTGCCCCCAATATTCACATGTCTAGGTTCTGGTCCCCAAATAGGAACATTAGTGCTAGTCCTAGGATGTGTGTGTAAAGGAACCTCCATCGAAGGGATGAAAGGTGTAATGTGACTAGAGATACCAAACCTCTCCTCCTGGAAAGAAATGGAAGTGCTCCTAGGCGTAGCACTAGGGTCAACACTCGATCCATCATGAGGTGCTAGACCAATCTCGAGAATATCAGGCATGCCATACCTAATAGTACTAGTGTTAGTGGATGTGTGGTGAGTCTCATCGCCCGGAAGCCAATACTAGCGAGTAGGGTGTGTGGAATCTGTGAATCGTGAAAAATATTCATGGGACGTGTTTGTTCTAGAAATTGTTCCTCGACTACCACAAGAACAAGCTAACACAATCTCAAAAAGAAAACAAAATGAAATTGGTTTTTTAGGGTTTTGGTTTAAAACTTCATCAGCAAGGATGTAATAAACATTCACAAGCTAATATAGAACTGAATCATGCACAAGTTAGATAAACTGTGGATCAAATATATCCCAATAAGCCATACAAATTACACATGAAATACTAATTCCACCCACAAGCTACAAGCATTTACATGAATAAAACCTTTAAAGAAGAAATGAAATTGTAGATTGAGCAATCAACCAGATCAGAAATGAAACAGCATGACAGGTAAAAAGGCTTACCAGTTTATATATAATCAATAATAGTCATCAACTTACATAATAGTTATAAGTGCTAGCTTGAGATATCACAGCGTAAAAGCCTCTCCTTGAGTCAAAATTTGAACCCTTGAATTGCATGTTTGTCTTCCTTTTATCATCCAAAGGTAAAGCAGTTCCATAACTCCCTTATAGGTCAAAATTTGAAACAGTTACATCAATTAGTTACATGCTAAATTAAAACCTTTAAAGATAATTAATCCAAAAATAGCAAATTGGATTTGGGGAAATTTGACGATTTTTTGAAAATTTGGGTCTCAAAGATGCCTCCATATCTCTCTATCTGAGAAACCTGTACAAAAACTAAGAGAGGTGTTTTTAAATGATTCTGTTATGAACAAAAAAATCTCTTGGTTTTTAAAAATGACCCTTAAATTGATCGAAATCCTTGCTGAAATTTTTTGACTAAGACAATAAATTATTAAAATTTTCAAATCCTGAAAAATAGGCCATAAAGATGAATTTGAATCTCTCTAAAAATAATAGCTGTTACAACAATGAGAGAGGTTTTTGTGAATGAGTCTGTTGTGGAAAAAAACCTCTTTTTGTTTTCCAGAATTCCTTTCCATCACCTCGTAATATTCTCCCAATGATAATGACAAAAATAGGAAAAACAGAGCTGCTACAGGAATCCTTTTTTGAATATTTTTTAAACAATGACACAAAAACGAGGGTTAGGTCATAAAGATAAATCTTAGAACGAAATTCATTATACGTTTTTTAGACTTTAAAGATATACATTAACTAATAATCCCAAAAGAAAACTTTAAAACCAATAAAATGAAATAAATCAAGATCATTACAACCATAAAATCAAACAAAAATATACTTATTACTAAAAAAGAAAATCTCAAATTAACTCAAAAATGTAAAGTAATAATAAATCAATTTTTTTTTTAAAGAAATAACACTCATAGACTAAGAACAAAATCTAGACATAACATTTGGCTCCTGCTGCGGGATGAAAACCTCCCTATGAGGTTTCAAGAACCTTTAGACCTTGTGCCTTATTCATTGGGTGATGGAGTCATTTACCAAATCTCTGCAACTTTCTCAAACTATGAACACATACCTCTGAAATGACAAAATACTACTACAAACTAGCATACTGAAAAGAATCTACATGCTTGTATAATGAGCTTATTCTGCTACTTCTACTCCTACTTCTAATAGGAGGAAACAACCCAATCAAGTGTAATCATACTTCCAGTGAAGCCAATAAACCATTTTATTGAGAATCATAATTCCATGCATGCTATTGTTTGAGAAGACCCACAAAAGATGTGATAAATACAATAAAGAGTCTGTAGGCAGCTGATACTTATGACTGGAAATAGGAATTATGCCAAAAGCTGGAGCATTAGAAACCTTTGAAAAATAAAACTCCATCCAAGAAGCCATGGGATCATGGAAGTCATGCAAAATTATTCCTTCACATTGTTCAAAAAGAATGGACTGTAAATGGGTGTCCTCAATTCTCAATACTCCATGAGATAATGCAATAAGAGAACAATATATAAAATCTTTGACTCTGTTGAGGTTATCCTGTTTTATATCTTCCACTAAATCAAGATGACTAATTTTTGAAGAGTGCTCCTCAACTAATGTGGACAGAAAGAATGGATGTAATATTTCTTTATATCCATAAAAAATTGGCATATTTTCATAATGGTTTTGAGCAATAAAGTTACCACGGACATGGCTATTAGACACATCTAATATTATATTCAAAGTATCTATAGTATGGCTGCTATCAATTTGAGAGTCAAAGCAATTCAGAACTTTTTCTTCTTCAATAAAAATATTGGAATATAATTCACCTACAATCAGTTTCTGCTGATTATGAAACTTTAAATCTAAAACTTCCATGTCTTCATCATATTCATCATAAAAAGGCTGATTTGGAAAAACATTAGCATGATCTTCCTCGTCATTATCATCTTTTTTTATCTAAATTTGAATTAAAGGGTACATAAAGAGAAAGAAAGTCCTCTTGATGTTCCTCCTTGGAAATACATGATCTCTGCAAATCCAGTTATTCATGGTTGGCGCAATTTCCTTTTGTCTACAAATATGAAAGCTGGGGATTGCCCTTACTGATTTCCATTGGTATTTGACCAAAAGATAACTGATCATTGTGTTTTGTGTCTAAAGAAACCAAATCTTCAGGTTTATAATACTCAGAATTAATGATAATAAAAGAACCTTCATCTTCTTCATTATTCACTTTTAGTTCATATTTATGGGAAAACCTATCATCTTGAAGATCATTAGAGAACTGATGAAGATTGCGAGGGATCAATTCTTCTCTATCTATATCTTCAATCTCACCATGCAATTCATCTTCCTCACAACAATTTTCAAATAGAAGATCTGCCGGATAAAATATTTGATAATGATGATGAAAAATAGTATGAAACTCCTTCAAAGAATGAATGCAAGCAGTGGGAAGAGATTGACACCATTCACCATCATGTTCTTCCAAAGAAAATCTGAACATGTTGATTAAGACATCATCATGAACAAAATCATGTTCAAGCATACATTTATGAAAATTTAATAAGTGCTCATGAGGATGCTCATACTTGTTTCCTATGAATCTAGGAAGATAGTCACCCCACTCAGTTATAGAAATCACTCGATGTGGAAAACCAACAATATTTGAGAAATCATAGAAATCATACCTCGCAGCCACAATGGCTTCCATGCTCATTGACATTTTGAATCGATGGAGTGGCCAACAAATCTTTCTTTCGTGGAGTCGGTGGTGAAAAATCGGTAGTCTAAAAGATTTTCTGACTATGTTCACCTCTCAAAATCAGATGAATAATGATATCCCAGGGAAGATATACTTCAAATCCATCCTAGGAAATGACGCCAAAGATGTTTGTGCTAGAAATTGTTCCTAGACTACCACAAGAACAAGCTAACACAATCTCAAAAAGAAAACAAAATGAAATTGGTTTTTTAGGGTTTTGGTTTAAAACTTCATCAGCAAGGAGGTAATAAACATTCACAAGCTAATACAGAACTGAATCATGCACAAGTTAGATAAACCGTGGATCAAACACATCTCAATAAGCCATAAACATTACACATGAAATACTAATTTCACCCACAAGCTACAAGCATTTACATGAATAAAACCTTTAAACAAGAAATGAAATTGTAGACTGAGCAATCAACTAGATCAGAAATGAAACAACATGACAGGTAAAAAGGCTTATCATTTTATATATAATCAATAATAGTCATCAACTTACATAAGAGTTATAAGTGCTAGCTTGAGATATCACAGCTTAAAAAGCTTCTCCTTGAGTCAAAATTCGAACCCCTGAACTGTATGTTTGTCTTCCTTTTATCATCCAAAGGTAAATTAGTTCCATAAATACCCTCTAGGTCGAAATTTGAAATAGTTACATCAATTAGTTACATGCTAACTTAAAATCTTTATAGACAATTAACCCAAAAATAGCAAATTGGATTTGGGAAAATTTGGCGAATTTTTGAAAATGTGGGTCTCAAAGATGCCTGCATATCTCTCTATCCAGGATACCTGTGCAAAACCTGAGGGAGGTTGTTTTAAATGAGTCCGTTAGGAACAAAAAAATCTCTTGGGTTTTAAAAATTCCCCTTAAATTGATCAAAATCCATGTTGAAAATTTGTGACTAAAACAGTAAATTATTAAAATTTTCAAACCTTGAAAAATAGGCCACAAAGATGAATTCGAATCTCTCAGACGATAATAGTGTTGCAAAACCGAGAGAGGTTTTTGTGAATGATTTTGTTTTGGAAAAAAAACTCTTTTTATTTTCCAGAATTCCTTTCCATCACCTCGTAATCATCTCCCAATGATAATGACAAAAACATGAAAAACAAAGCTGCTACAGGAATCCTTTTTTGAATATTTTTTGAACAATGACTCAAAAATGAGGGTTAGGTCATAAATATAAATTTTAGAACAAACTTCATTATAATTTTTTCAGAATTTAAAGATATACATTAACTAATAAGCCCAAAAGAAAACTTTAAAACCAAGAAAATGAAATAAATCAAGATCATTACAAGCATAAAATCAAACAAAAATATACTTATTACTAAAAAAGAAAATCTCAAATTAACTAAAAAATGTAAAGTAATAAGAAATCATTTTAAAAAAAATAAATAACACATAGACTAAGAACAAAATCTAGACATAACATGACGGTCCAACTGAATGACGACCAGACCCTACCGGAGTCCCGTATGTGCTAGGAGGTTCATCTTCCCATACATGACGAGGAAGATCCGTGATATTTGAAATCTCGTGCTCGTGATCATCCATAGTATGTGAATCAAAGTGAGAATGAGTCCACCCGGACTGTCTGGTTCTCTCTCCCAAAGGAGGAGGAGATGTGGAAGGTAGAATTCTTGCTAAACAACGAGAATGGTGAGGTACTGAACCCAAATCCACAATGAATCAATAAAAAGAAAAGACTCGATATAGCTACGCAACCCTAAGAAATATAATGTGCACAGAGCATACACCTAAGAACATCTAAATCCAAATCACAAGCAAACCAAGCATAGGATAAGTGAGCTCCTGAATGAAGCAGGTATGTCTCTCCTAGGAGAGGCTTGAGAATCCCATACACAACAAGCGGAGGTTCGTAACCAATTATAGTGGTCCTTAGCTTCAACGCATATAGATACTGTACTATCCGAACCCTACCTGGTGAGGACACCTGCAGAATAACCTCTGCAAATAACCCCTCGATAACCTAGGTAAGGCATCTAAGGTCACCTCAATATAACGAATGCTCAGGAGGATAATCGCAGGAAGGATCAACTGAATGGGCAGGGTAGCAAAGCCCGAAGCCTGAAAGCACAAGTAGTACCCCAAGGGTGCACCAATCAATACCTCAAAGGCCCCCATATACGAAGACAATCCTGGAAATATCTCTGGTGCTCACAAAAAGTGACGAGGGGTCATCCCAATCACAATCGTGTGCACTGCCTCGTGTTTAACTCCTATGTAAGAGGAGCATCCTGAGAAATACTAATTATATTAAGGGTTTCACACTCTCACTTGGACAGACACCTACTTGTTTTGTTTAGTGGTCTTGGAGAATTGACTCACAATGAACTATTCCAAGACCCTAAAACCTATTTTTGTTGAAGCACCCTAGAAAATAAAAGAGTGTAATTCATTTTATTAAGTGTTGATTTTAGTTGGCTGCGATTACCCAAAGGGTAAATGGTCATGCAGCTTATGAAGTTATGACTCAGTAGTGAAGTAAATATGCACACCTAATAAGAAATGCCAAGTGCAATGTGTAGAATGAAGAACAAGGTATGCCACTACATGAGGTGCAAGATTTTTCCTTCAAATGTAAATGCAACCATTCCTATATGAAAATCTAACTATAATATAGTAAGAAAACCTAATTGAAGTACCGTGCCAATGCAAAATGCAAGAGATGCATAACTATGCAAAAGCAAAAATATTTTTGTATTTTTGTAATAAATGAGATATGGAAGCAAATAAATGACTCTACAACCCCTAGATCCTACAACCACTCACAAACAACAACCAAGCAGGGAAACAAGGTAAAACAGACCTAAGGCACTAATCTCAAAACAAAAAATGGATAAATGGATGACAAGAATAGAACTTAAAAAACAAACTAAAAGTAGTCTCTGGTCAGAAACAGAGGGTGTATACAAACTCCAGAAGCATCGAAGAAGACTCAGCAATTATCAGAACTCACCCAACAACACTTAATCCTCCAACTAAGGCTCAAAATCAAAGCAACCGCAACTGTTCTCAGTAAAAGTGCATACATACACGACTGTTCAAGGACAACCCACATGTATACGTGACTGTGAATGAAAAACCTGCAGACAAGAAGAAAAAGGAATAAAAATAGGGAAAACAGACAAGCTAAGACAAATTTTACTTTAGGAGGACCCTACTGGGAAAACTTGCCCCCAAACCTAAAACGGAAATAGAGAAATCAAGAGTAATTCAAGTTCATTGAATACCAAAAACCCCCAAAGAGAAAAAAATAGGAACCTCCCCAGTATGGTTGCCAATTCTGTTATGCAGAGAAACTTCCTATGGCTTGGGGTGTACCACAATAGACAACTTTGACACTAGAAATCAATCTTTCCCAATATGCAAGAGAAACCAAACATCTAACACTAAGGAATACCGAATCGTACCTTGTTCCGGATGGTTGAAGTAGATCCTCGTTTAGCTTTCCAATTCATGCTTGTGTTAGCAATTCGCTCTCAACAACAACAAATAAGACAAGCATGCTATATAATAGTGTGTTAGACCTACTCTAGCATATATATTCAATAATGCATAAACAATTATTTACAATCATGGATTCAATATTCATATTCAATTTCACATAATTGGATAGGAAAATATATTTATATTAATAAAATCATAGATTACAATAGTGATGACCTCTATCGGCACGTCTACGAACCAGAGAAACCAAGTCCTCCACCTGGGCCTCCACCACCTCAATCCTCCATCTCTCGATAGCAATATCACAAGCAAAGGCAAGCTTGGGAAGAACACAAAGTGCTCCAAAGGGACAAAGGGATGCAGACTCAAGTATATGCAAACTGTGGCAACAATGGACTATAGTTTACTTGCTCTTCAATTCCTCCTCTTAAAATTATCCAATAGGTTCCTTATATAGCACTCAAAAAGGGTAACAGATGGTCGAATCTGAGTACTCTCAAGGCATTTGGAAGGCCAAGAGTCAAGTTATTTGGACTCACATGAGGAAAACTTCAAAAATATTTGGACTTATGCACACATCCCGATGTATACGGGTTTGACGTCAAAAGTTGCGTGTACACGGGAGTATGGGATTAAAAGTTGCGTACAACAATAAACAGGGGTTTTTAAGGGATGATCCTAGAACATCAAAGGATAATACAAGTCCATGGGGTCTAAAGAGTCTGTAGAGGGACACGGAAGGCCATCAACATGCGATCAACCATGTGTGGTAAAATCAGCTATAACAGTCACCCTCATCTTTATGTAATTGAATGGAAGTATAATAGATCATCTCAAAGGATCACACACACATGCACCACTCATTTGCAATTCATCATAAATTTCTAGAGAAAGTCACTTTTGATGTTATTGATATGGACTATTGTGGTTTATTGCTTGGTTGATCTTATTAGTATGATCATAAGCCCCCTCAATATGATGTACTCAATAACACATACTCACTGTATAAATACAATGTTCTAGTATCTCATCTGTAGTACACTTGTAATACCACATTAGGTCAATCCTTTGAGTTTTGTGTGGAAACCTTATCGACAACTTCATTATGTTCCAAATGTGGATCCTTAGGTTCATTCATTAATTTCACAGGATTTATTTACACTTCCTCCTTCAACATTTGTTTTGTTCTCTTATCGGCCATGGTTGCCTCAAAATTGCACATCAAGAGGACGTTCTACAAACTCAAAAGTTTCTCCCATGTCATAGATTTATGTCCATGATTGGAAGTTTATATTTGGTAGCCTCTTTCTATTGGGTTCCATGCCAATACAACATTGTTTATCACTTGAAGCTTCCCTTTCTGGATGCTTTCCTTCATGATCATCTAAAGTACTTAAACATAAACAATGTTATAAACATGTATCATGACACATCTATTGTTTTAGAGTATAAACTTCCATTCAGATTAGGCTCCTTGGATTTCTTAGCTCTAGATGTAGCAACATTTTCCTTCTCTCTTGAAAGCATTATAGGCCAATGCTTTTGTTTTTAAGAAGAATGATAGGGATTTTTAGTAATTTCTTTTAACTTATGTTTTTTTTTCATATGAGATATTAGTCTCATATTAATCTTTGCATGGTGTGCTTATTATTGTGGTTTTTGGTTTGATGTAACCTACAATTTCCTATTTTCATGGAATAGTTTAGACTCTTCCTATTATTATGGAGGTTTCTCTCTCAAGAAATTTGATTAATTATGATGTTCACTTTTATTAATTCTTTATAGTTAGTTCACTACTAAGGCAATCAGGTATACTCTGTTAAAATGGAACCTTACTCAATAATTTAGATATAAAACGTGATCACTGTAGAGTCCAAATCTTAGTCCAATAATGTGACGATTACCTTACTTTTGCCAAAAATGTCTCGACAACTTCTCTTTTTTATATATCACTGCTTGGGTAATGAATATGATGTTCGCTGTTAAAATGAAAATATATTTTATTAAAGGATAAATTGCTTAATGATTTACCGGCACGGTATCAAAACTGCCCACAAAATCAGAAAAATAAAGCAGGTGATTCCTATCACATGTTCATCGTGTTCTAAATATTCTTTAAAAGGATTTAAGCTTCTCAATCCAAGCCAATTATGATCAATCTATTCTAACAAATTCAATGGCACATTATATTTACATAAAAACCTTTAACAGTTTAAAGCAAAAATATCACATGTTCATTGTGGTCTAAATATTCTTTATAGGCATTTAAGCTTCTCGAGCCAAGCCAATTATGATCAATCTATTCTAACAAATTCAATGGTACATTACATTTACGTAAAAACCTTTATCATTTTAAAGCAAAAATAAACTTATCATTTTAAAGCAAAAATAAAATAGTGAAGTGTATTCGAAGTGTAAAATAGATTTGTTGGGTGTATAACTTTTAAAACAAGAGCCACAAGGTGGCAATGCCCCCAACATTGCATCTGTGTTGGATGGTGGTTTGCATATGCTTAAAAAAAATTAAACTCAATAAAAATAGAGTGAAATTTGTTATAGGCCACTTGGAAGCTTTTAATATTCACTTTATTAAAGATAGAAACATCATCAAGAAGAGAACCTCAAGCATACCTCACTACCCTTCTAAAAGAAACAAATGAAGAATATATGATCATGCTAATAACAAGCTTTTAAAAAAAGTTCCTTCTCACTTATTAATGAGATATGATATGCATGAGATAAAAAATATAATGACACTAAAAGAGTGAGCAATTAATAGGATATGACACTGCTTGATACATAACCATTCAAGTAAATATACAGAGTGTCTGCCGAGAAAATATCAGTCCTAGTTTTGCATAGTCAGTTGACATAGGGAAGGGAGGGGTATTAACAGTGGTAATTATTTCTTATATACATAATAACAATTACCTAGGTCTGTCCCTGTGACTTGCAACTAGTGCATTGAATGATTTTGGCACGCGAGTAAGTGACCAGGGCAGGTAATAGAAGAGGCAGGAAGGAGTGAGTGAGTCAAGTAAGAGAGCTTATAGGGAGGAAAAAAGAGTTAGTGATTCTCCTTTTATTGGCTTGGAGTAGAAATATATAAAATAAATATTGTGAATTACCTTTTCTCTGAACGTTAATCAGCTTGAAATGTTAGTTCTATGTTTATATATGGGAATGACAATTAAAGAAGAAGATGCAAGAAGCGAGTCGAGGGAGATCCAAACTTAAAAACAAGAATAGGAAGCCAGAGATGAGGATTCAAGAGGAAAAAAAATTGAGTAAGATGGCCCTCAAAGAGAGCAAGAAGAATTATAACAAGGATAGTGGCCATCAAACTCACTAGATGTTTCAAATAGGATGGAGAAGAGGAGAGGAGAGACAACAAGGTTGAGGCAGGCGACAAAGGAGGAAAATAAGCACAATCTATAGAGGAAATGGTCCAAATGATCCAAATCTAGGTGCATAGATTATCAATGCAAGTTATGAATTCACTGGAATTCCAAGAAGAACATAAGCATGATAACCACAGACTGCAAGATGAATGTCACACGTTGAGGTTGGAGGTGGAAGGATTGGAAAACTAGATATCATCCAAGCCAGAGGAACATAATAAAATGGATATGCAATAAGCAGTATATCACTATCTTCTTTGATAAGGAGAAAAATTGAAGTTAGAAAAAAACAAGAAACCATATGCAAGAATCTATATAGCACTATCTTCTTTCAAAAGGAGAAAAATCCAAGTTAGACAGAAATAGTATTGGGGAAGCCTTACTAGAGACCACATGTGATACGTGGGGTTTGAAGCCATGACAATGCTGACCTAGTATCAACAAGGAACAAACAATTAGGGTTCATATTTTAGTTAACGTACAAAACTAGCACCATATACATATCTAAGAGAATACTACTTACCATGAGGAGGAGGATAGTCATAGATAGGGGCATGGTTGTATGGCCCTTGAGGTGGGGCAAGATCATAATCATCAAAAGGAACAAGGCCAGGGACATGATAATGTTCATGGGACTGAGGCTTAGAGTGACCTATCATGAAGCATGCACTTATACCCCGATCGGTTTTGTCCTCATCCTCACCATTATCTTGTTGTACATTCTTATTATTATCAATTGGAGGAGAATTATCCTTTGCATTTTAAGGTGAAAATTTTAAAATGGTGCAAGTCAATGAAGTCAAAATATTGGCAACAAGTAAAAATACTTTATCCGTTAAGATGGCTATATCTCTGTAAGCCTCGAGTAAATCTAGATGATCATGGGGTCGAACAAAGATACCTGAAAGGAGCAATGGTGAGATTAAAACATATTTCATGATATAACAAAATGCCCCAACTGGGAACCGAGGTATAATCATGTCGAGAAAATTAATGGATTTAAGAAACATGTTTTTGAAGAACCTGCACAAGATCGATATGAAACCAAAAATGACTTCACAAATAAGAAGTATAAGAAATGAAACATCAGGATCAGTAAACAAAATCAATCATGATATTCTTACTTTCGTAAGTTTGATCAGACATTTTACAACAAGATCAGAGAACTTTTGACTCCTAGCAATTGAAGCATCCTCAGATGTTGGAGATGGCCACTTGGATGGATCTAGTGGGCATAACAGATAAATTAAAACTACAAAAGCTGAAATTTGCTCGGCATTTTCCTGCGAGTCAAAATCCATGAGATTCAATCCAATGCAACAACAAAGTTTTCATCTGTACAAGGAATGATATCACACTCTCATCTAAGTTTATATATGATTATGGCCAAGATTTTCAGCATTAAAATGTTTAGAGATTTCCATAGTTGGCCACCATCAACCATTAGTGGAACCCTTTCATCGAGCAGCCATAGGAGAATCTCATTTATAAGAATTATAAGTATACCTTCCTTTACACCATAATCAAGTTTCTTTATTTGGAATGTCTATAGAAAGAAAGTGCAAAGTCAGAAAAAACAATATCTGTAACCATTGTTAAAAAAATAAAACTTTTATCAAAACAAATGACTAGCCAACTATGCACATACCTGCATCATTATATTCAATACGTATTTACAGGCCCTTGAATAAGCACCAGAAAGACTTAAATTAAATGTTTTAGCTACCCACAAAGCAGGCACAAAAGTTGACAATTAGTTTTTTAGCAAGCATAAAAAATATGAAGAAACATTTATACGCAGATAAACCAAACATCATAAGACGATCTGAATCCCTCACAATATCATCCATTGCTATGCTTTCAGCATCATTTGCAGCTTGACTCAATTCATGACAAACAAGTTTCATATCTTCAACTGCATGTGTAAGGACATACGAAATAAATCGATGTAAAATTCAAACTTCATAAAAAGATTCCTACACATTACTCACATTTTCTTGTGAAAACTAGATTGCAAGAAACACCACCATAGTCATCTAGCTGAACTTCACTGCTTCTCACCGAATTAAAAGATTGATTATGTTTCCCATCGTTACAACACACCCGAAATAACAGAGAATTAGTCCCCCATTCACCTTACCCTGTGAACACATTAACCGAGAGATAAGTACCCATCATGGGGATACCCGAGAGAGAGAAAGCATAACTGGTCGAGAGGAAGGAGTACCGTGTTATTATGTCACTTATGAATGCTCACTCTTCTCTTGAAAGAAAGCAAAGCAGTTAGGTCAATAAAAAACAACCAACTAGTAAAATATATATATGTTCTTTTAGCGCCTATCAAACTAAGTGAGTCTACCTCATCTCATCTGATCTTGCTCGATGATCTGAATTTTTATCATTCGAGTCTGCTGCCTGCCTCACCAGATCAGCCTAGGGGGTTGATCAATGCATATGATTTACTTTACCAATCTATTAGGTTAGTAAGTAAAGTACTATTTTGTCTCAATTCTCTGCAATGACAACTAAAAGTAAAACAATTTATATTACAAGGCCTGTGAAGACTCAAAATAACAAGTGGGTATAGATTTTAACATAGTTTAAGGAAAAATACATTTTAGTAGTCATCCCAAATGCAGAGCTAACACATCAGGAAGGGAAAATTAATGGGAGGAGAATATCTGTAACGTACCAAGGATTATTCTAAGCCTTAGTTCTCAAGCAATGTGACTTAGCAATACCATATACCTTGTACCATCCATTGCTACTCTAAGCATTCTCTTGTAAATAACTCTACATTGATGCCGACCTATCAACCATTCAATGCCGTGAAATTCTCACAAAACTTGAATACCCACTGCAGTGAAACCAGAGAAAGCTTGCAATGGTCATACAAATATCAAAATGGAAAATCCATGCAAGGGCTGCATGAAGAAAATTATAGCAAAGAGATGCATGCAGATAGCCACACTGTCACTACAAGCGCAACTCCATGAACGAGCTTAGAGGTTGTCATAGTGGCTCATTTCTCATTGCTCCTAGAAATGTACACGGGGAATAACAGACATGAAACTACATTAAAATCTGCTTACGAGAGCCCGCGACTGGATCGTGGGGCATAACACCTTAGGAAAACGTTACCTGCACAGGACCAATGAGCATATAGTAAAATAGATTTTAAAAAAGAAATTAATACAACCCAAAATTAAATTATTGAAAATCCATAGAAAACACAAAAATTTCTTATTTGAAACCCTCAACTAATCCTCCTTCATGAATCATATATATCCCCTGTCAGGGACATAATGAAGAATTATAAAATATCACTCATATATATATATATATATATATATGTTTTATATGAAATATTTTTTTATATAAAAGATTAAAATCTAAGAAAAATTTTATAAAAGAAAAATTAAAATCAATAAAAACAAGGTTATATATTGATTTTTCTCACTTAAATAAAACTTAAATCTAAAACTTTTACACTTACATTTAAGAAGTATGTCTTGGATTTCAAAGTTATTTTAAAGTATGTGTTATAAGATTTTAAATATCATTTTACATTGAATATGAAATACATTTAACTTAAGCCTTGATGCTAAATTTTTTTTTATAACAAACTTACTCTGCATTTCAAAACACTATTTAAATGGTCACTCCAAATTTTATGCAAAATGCATCTCAAACATGTACTCAAAATGCCACTTACAGCCCCACTCAAATTGCAACTCAAAACTTACAAATTTTGTATCTATTTTTGCACTATCACATAAAACAATATGTATATATGATGTTATGGTTAATGTGAACCATAAACCTAAATTGTTGTATGTAACTTTGTATTGTTGCTTAAAGAAATACATTTTTGCATGAGATTGCAACATTTTTAATGACTCCTATAATAATGCTAACATGGGATACACATTTACATTTTTCAAACATTATCTTTAGTTTGTTCATTATTGATATTAATATGGATTACAAATTTACATGTTTCAAGGCATTATCTTTAGTTTGTGTAATATTGATGTTAACACCGTATATTTACATTTTTTAAACGTTATCTTTAGTTTGTGTTGGAATATATAGGTTATATTTTTAATAGGTAATTAGATTATTTTTGCTATTACGGATAATGCTTGTGTGTTCACCTTAAACAATGTGCGATTAAGGATCATCTTAAACAATGTTGACTAGTGGAACCTTCAATATCATAAGCATTATTTACAAAACATGAACCATTTGGTGAATAATGCATACATGGTCACAAGGTCATGGAATTTTGAACAATGCATATATAGAATCTTGAACAAAGTTAGTGTTTATGAAATAATGAAGATATTTGGTAGTATAATATTTGACATTTGGTGGTTGAATATCAAACAAAGTTAATGGAACAATGGGCATTGATCGTGGTATTGTAAAGAGTGCACATGGTTCCACCAGCAATAAAATTGTTTGTGATGACATAAAGTGTTCTCATGGTTCCATCCTTATTGTTGATGGTTCCATAAAGAGTGCTCATGGTTTGTTAACTGAACTAACCAATGAAATGAAAACTAATTGTCCAACAATAAGCCTAAACTCCACAAGGGAAAGCTGGATTATTGTCCTTTTACTAGCTTGACGTCAATTATGTTACTATAAGATATAAGGTCTTCCTTATCTCCCAAAATGATCCTTCCATTTTTTTTAATTGGAAAGGAGTAGGTTGAAGTCCCCTACTACAATGCTCTAATGTACAACATTTGTGCCTCTGAGGTCTATTAAGGATTTCTAGCAATGTTGATTTTCTTTATATGCAATTGGCATGTAAATATTGAAAATAGTGATCGTGATAGTTAAATGGATATGATTCAATTCAATGCATTCTATTGGGTCGAAAGATGCATGTTCTCTAGGATAAATGGTATCATACCCAAATAGGTATCCTCGGAGTTACCTTTGGAGATGATAAACACTCCATAGGAATTTCTCGGTATAATTATTTTTATTATGTGTAAATCTTCTTCCTTTAGCTTAGTCTCCTAGATAAGGAAAATAGTTGGATTTTTATGGATTCTAGAATTGTTGCTTCCTTTTCCTTGCTACATAGTCATTTGTTATTCTAAGGGAAAACCTTCATTATTTAGTGGATGGATTTTTGTGTACCCCCTTGCACGGGGGCTTGTGTTCTAGTGATTTTATGTGACATTCCTACCCTAACCTTAATGTTCTATCCATAGTAGTTTGCAATCCATTTTATTTATTTATTTTATGTTGGCCATTTCTTCTCTTTTTTCTCTAACCAATTTTTGTTCTGCTTTTCAAGTGTTCCTTTCTTTTTCTGTTTCTTTATCGCTTTCTTCTTTAGAGTGCTTTTGAGCTTTATTTTTGGTCATAATTCCAATTGGGGAGGGGGGTTTGTCAATTACCTAGTTGGTCTCTTCTTTATGATCTAATTCATAAGCTTGGGAAATGACTAAAGGATCTAGAAAAAATAAAACCTTGGAGGGTAGTTGAAAGAGGGTTCATTGACAGTGGAAGTGCCAACCTAAAGGAAGGAATGAGGATAAATTCCTCGGGATAATATACTTGAGTATGTTAGGTGCAATGACATGGGAGCTCAATTCGGGGATGGATTTAGGAAAACAAACTTGTATCAGAGAAGGGATGATTAAGAAAGGTCCAATCTAAGAGGGAGCGGACTTGATATTTGTATTCAAACGGGAATGCATAAACCCTCATCTGCATAAGTAGTATGATAACTTTTCCTTGATAAAAAAATTGCTAGTTCTTTTGAACCCAAGTAGCCATGGACCAGAGGGATGGCTAGATCTCATTAATTGATTGATTCTAATACCTCAATATTCTAAGGAAAGATCCACATGCCTAGAGGGGAACTTCTAGAATGTTCTCTAGTTTTTTAACAAACCTTTAAGGTTGTGAGTGACTTGTTGATTTTACAATAGCCATCACAAGAGTTTGGAATGCAAGGGAATATATATCACAAGGAGGGGAGAGGTGGAGGCATATACATCACATGAGTCCCCCCTCCGAGTTCAAGATCCATGCGGATCAAACCAATGCATGAGAAAATTTAGCAAGGCACAACAAAGGAATGTAAGAGTTTTTCTTGAATTGAGCATTATTGTATTTACATGGTCCAAATGATATGTGATAAAATATTTTTAGTGAAAATAATATTATGTAATTAAAAGATTTAATAGTGTATTAAAATTAGAGTTATAGCTTCTATGTACAAGCATAATATGAATCAAATTTTGAAATCCATGTGAACATGATCCTTTAATGGAGGACAATGACATCTCAAAAAGTGTAAATTCAATCAAGAAGATTTGATCTTTTTGGATGTTGACATTGGTGGAAAAACATGTTATGTTGATATTGCACTAGATTCTCTACAGGGATTTTAAAATATCATTAACTACTTTAAGTGTCATCCACATCTCAAACATCATGATTCACTAAAAGTTATTACATATATATAGAAGGCATTGCTGAGCCATGTCTCATACATTTCATCAACAACCTTAATTCTTATGCAAAAATATTGAAAGCATGCAATGCAATTAGGTTACTATAGATCATTCAACAATAGTTCCTAGGAATAATAAGAACTAAGCAATGGTTGTTACAAATCATTGTTACATGACTCTTGATTTACCATTTGTCATATCATTCGCCTAAAATTTTCCTATAGAACATCAAATCAAGATGGCAATGAATTAATAAAGTTATTCATATCAATGTATGAGTTAATTATTAATTAAACCCCTTAATAAATAAATGATTGTATTAAAAAGAAGGGTTATGATCCCACGTGTTTTTTATAAGATGATAAGTGGGCCATTTTTATGAGAATTATATTTTAAATATGGCCTATACATAAAACTATGGACCTTAGAGTTACAACTATCACCTATCCCAAAAATAAGAAAAAGTTCTACCAAAATCATCACCTAGATTTCATTCACCATACCATTCAATCCTATGTGGGTTTGTATAAAATTCAAAATGAAAATATCAAGGTACACAAAAAAATAATGATGTAAAACACAAAGAATCAACATACACAAATTATGAAGTAAAAAAAAAAAATACTTATATATTTGTAGGATGAATCTACTTGCTTATATAAGGTTCACAAAATATGAAGTAAAACAAAAAAATACTTATATATTTGTAGGATGGATCTACTTTCTTATACAAGGTTCACAATTGAAGGGAAAGTGATGCAAGCTATGACCTTCCTTATCACACACATCCATCCTCTCTCATCGATCATTTTATATAATGGAAAACACATCCATTCTTTTTCATCCATCATTTTATATAATGGAAAACACACTGAGCATTATTAATAATAGTTAAAATAATATACTTATTATAAATGTAACCTTTATATTCCAACACAAACTAAAGATAATGTTTTGTATCTCATATTAATATTAATATCAATATTAAATAAACTAAAGATAATGTTTGAAAAATGAAAAATTGTATCCCATGGCATAAACAAATATTGCACTTTCATATAAATTTATATATTTATTTCAAGAAAGATAAAAAGGTTACACATAACACTTTAGGTTGATGGTTCACATTATGCATAATATCATATAAATTTGCGCACAACCTCATGTGTATGGTTCACATTATACATAACATCATATAATACATGTTGTTTTATGTAATAGTGCAAAATGCGATACAAAATTAAATTTTTGAGTTGCAATTTCCGTATATGTTTGAAATGTGGAAAATTAATTGCAACTCAAAGTTAATTTTATTTTACATGATATTTAATTAATTAATTAAATTTATAATTAATTGATACCTATGCAATTTAAAATAAGTTTTAATTTATTTAAAATTTATTTGGAAATTTTCTAAAAATTAGTTAATTAGTTATAAATTTATAAGTCACATTTTGAGTACATGTTTGAGACATGATTTGTTGGAGTGCTAATTTAAATAGTATTTTGAAATACAACTTAAGTTTGTTATAATTTGCTTTTGACTTTAAAACTTAAGTTAAATTTATTTCACATTCAATGTAACATAAACTAGTTTTAGGTTTATAAACCTATAACACATGTTTTAAAGTAACTTTAAAATCTAAAAAATACTTCTTAAATGTCATTATAAGAATTTGTACATTTAAATTTTATAAGTGAAAAAAATCACTATATAATCTTGTTCTTATTGATTTTAATTATTATAATAAATTTTTTATTATACTTTGATTGTTTTATCTAATATAATATTTAATATTTATAAAAAAAATATTTCATTTCAAAATTTATTTAACATTTAATATATATATATATAATATTTTTGTCCTTCTTTATTTTAAAAGTTATTTGTCCTTCTTTATTTTAAAAGTTATAAACCCAACTAAACTATATCGCATTTTGAAACAGGTCACTTGCTTAAAAATGATAAAGGTTTTACTTAAATGTAATCTGTCATTGAATTTGTTAGAAGAGATTAAATGCCTTTAAAGAATACGAGGAAGGTTCAAGCTGCATTAAAAGCTGCTTGTACAAATACTATATAGTAATTACCCTTTGGAAAAGGCTTTTAAAGAGCCTAAGTGTTTTGTGTTTTAACTGTTGATCATATTTGTTGCAGATTTTTTGATAGACTTTTTAAAAGTCTGCAGCTCTATCTTTAGGTTTAGCCTTTGGAAAGGGTGTTATCAGTAATCAGTTTGCGGTAGAGTAATGATTGTTGTCTCAGGCTTATTGTGGACAGTTGGATCTTAAGGTACTAAGATCCACTAGATAACAATAATTGCTCTGTCCCAAACTAATTAAATTTAGCTTTTGATAAAAAAAGTGTGAGAGTTTGAGCCACTGACCCAGATGTCTGGAACCAGTCAAAGGACCGAACAATCATCGGATGAAGTCAAAATGGTGGCCTCCTTAGAGTAATAAATGCTGGAAGGGCAGTATAATTGGTGGTTGGATCTCTAACAGGTTAAGATCCAACTGCTCACAGTGGTGCAGCAGTAACATTTATTACTCTACTGCATGTAAAATATTTTTGACCCTAAATATCTACCCAGGTGAACACATGATTTCAGACCAAATGGAAGCTTCAACTTCAGACAATATAGTGAGTGGTTGGATCTCTAACAGGTTAAGATCCAACTGCTCACAGTGCTGCAACAGCAACATTTATTAGTCTACTGCATGTAAAATATTTTTGACCCTAAATATTTACCCAGGTAAACACATGATTTCAGACCAAATGGAAGAAGTTGTTTACCTGATTTCAGACCAAATGGAAGAAGCTTCAACGTCAGACAATATCTGTACCCATTGGAAATGTACATGACGTAGTAGATGCTCTTTACCCTTTCTGCGCACATGATCTCAGACCGGATGGAGGCTTCCATGGATAATACCAGTACTCCCTTCCTGCATACGCATGATCTCAGACCAGATGGAAGCTTGGAGGCAGAGTATGTGTACGAATAGGAAATGTGGAAAAGAAATAAATTTTAAATTACATAGGTATTAATGGATTTAATATATATATTCATATGTACGGATTGGCTTGAGCTACTGTTGCACCAAGATTTCAAGTAGTTTTAATCATTACTAAAGACAAAACAATAACCTGTTTGCAGCAACTTAGTCCAATCTGGTAAGAGCTATTCATTGAGCTGCAGAGCATTTAATGGAGCTGCAGCAGGCCTGTAGACCGTTGGATCTCCAACGGTCT
>LPNX010927188.1:195316-217390 GCA_001517045.1 Pseudotsuga menziesii
TTGGTATTTAGATCCAACGGTATTCAAGTCTATACTCACATACTTGTTGTATGATATATGTAAAGCTCCATAGAAAAAAAATTTAGTTTTATATCCTACATGCATCTTAAAAATGTCATCTTTAGATTATTGGTGATCAATATTTAGCCTATTGTATTTTATTTAATGATGAGGTAGCAGTGCTGAAAGACATTAGATTTCAAGCTATTTGAAATTCAATAGTTTTTCTAGTCAGCCCTCATCTCAACATCATTAGATCTCAAGCTGTTTGAAATTCAATAGTCCTTCTAAATCCACCCTCCCCTCAACAGAATTTTGCAGCATTAAATGAACTGCTGCTACCAATAATTTTAATCATCAATACCTGGTATCTGACAATGCCAAAAAAGAATTGTAAAGAAAAGAAAAATCTCTGGTTGGTCTATACCGCCATTGGTGGTCGTAAATCAATTTGAACATGTGCAAATAGATTCAATAGCATAGCAGAGACAGTTTTACTTTACATATATTATTAACAGAAAGAACTTTATTTTAGAGTGGTAGAGCCGTCTAAACAGACTACTTTTTAACTTGCATACCGAGACAGTTTTACTTTACATATATACATATATTATCAACAGAAAGAACTTTATATTTAGAGTGGTGGAGTAGTCTAGACTCTAAACAGACTAGTTTTAACTTTTTTTCTCAGTGGTTTTAAGTCAGTTATTTTTTTCCTTTAATTTAAATGTTTATGCAATTTAAATTATTTTTTTAAATGCAAAAACAGATTCAGCACTGTCATAAACTAAATTTTTGGAGAAAACTAAATCATACAAATTTAATAATTGTTATATGAAATTCTTGGAAATAATTATCTAATTCATCTAGAAACATAAATATCAAATAAAATTTATTTTTTACAAATAAAATTGAATAAAACAATGATGATATCTACAAGTGTAAAATTAAAATTTAAAATTAAATTTTTTCAAATAATTAAATAATATTGTAAAATAATATTATAGTTTTAAGTTTTATAAATATTTTCAAATTCTTTCAAACAATTGAATAATGTTATGGTTTCAATTTTTAGATAAAAATTTCAATAGGCTGAACATAAATATTTAAATTTCAAATTCTTTTGAACAATGTTATGATTTCAATTTTTAGATAAAAAATTCAATTGAATTAATATAAATATTTAAATTTCAAATTTTTTAAACAATTAAATAATGTGGATGGTTTCAATTTATAGATAAAATTTCAATTGACTTAAAGTATGGATAACTTAATTTTTTAAGAGCAAATTTAGTTGTTAAAAGCAGATAACCTAAATTTGTTAAATATGGATAATAAAGATATATTTTATTTTTAAGATTCCAAAAGAAAATACCTCTTAATAGAGAAAGCATTAGAACTATAATGAAAGAGTTGTAGAAGCTTAAAAAGAACAATAATGAAAGAGATGTAGAAGTTTAAAAAATAAAATGACATTAGCCTTTTAACTAAAAGCTTAAGAGAAAAAATACCCAGTAACCTATACCGGATGAGCTTGCCATTGCATATTTTTGTGGATTTCTTTCCCAAAATCCTTTGTATAAAGGAATTAGAGATGTAAAAGATTAATTACACCAATAAGTGTTTATATTTTAGAATTTGGGGTGGAGTAGTAAGTATCATTTTCCTAAATTGTAGGAGTCTGATGTGAAGTGTTGATTTTATGGACATCATTTTAAATTTGAAAAAAACAATTATAAAAAAGAATATAAAAAATAATTGGTAATTGATGCATGAATAAAGAGTAGTTAATGCTTAGTTAGATAAATGGGTGTGTCTAAGAAAATAGATGATAACATATAAGAAAACAATTAATAAAGAAAATATTCATAAAACTTAATTAATAAATAAGTAGTTACTAATTGTACTAACTATTTTTTTTTTAAAATGTTTTTAAGCATATATTTAACTGGTGCAATTTAAGATATTAATATAATATATTTCTTCAAACTCCAATTCAACAATTTTTTTGCTTGATTCTTCCTATGTACTTGCTTGTTGATAAGTAAGACTGTGATGAAGAAAAAGGGGTTGTCCACATCTCCATGGGCTGCTTGCAAAATGCCGAGAAAGAAATGTAGAGACAAATGTGATCTCACCCCATATCAGAAGTTTCTGTTGTTACACAGAGTCTTCTGCCATGGCCTGCCCATTTCATCAAACTACTACTAGTTGACTTAATGTGAACTGTTAAAATGAATATTTCGAAAGGTATTAATTACTGTAGAGTCATGCCATTCATATCAATGAAGGTTCCGCTCGATAGAGATAAAAATAGAAAATTCTAAAGCACGAAAATTATATTTCTGTTACTGCATGGTCTAATGTCATTAATAGAAAGAGGGAGTATTTTATGGCACTCAGATTTGAAATAAATAAACTAGCATAGCACACCTACATAAATGGAAAGAGAGAGTGTTTTATGGCACTCATATTTGAAACCAACTAGCACATCACACCTACATAAACAGGCAGTATTTTATGGCATTCATATTTGAAATAAACTAGCACACCTACATAGATTTGAAATAAACTAGTAGACCACATCTATATAGATTTGAAATAAACTCGCACACCAGTATATAGTTTGTGATTGGATCACCAATAGATCAAAAGGTTGAGATATAGTTATGAAATGAGAATTTTTTTTTTTATGTTAAATAGGTTAAACTGTGTATTATTCATGCCTAGTTACATGTTATCACCAACATTCTTCTTGTTATCTATTTATTAACTATCATATTTAAATATTATATTCTTTTTATTTTTATCTCACATTCTTCTATTTATTTTGGAAAACGGTTGGTTATCCATTCATCAGCTATGAGGTAAATAGGGATCAAATGGTTGAGAGATAGTTATGGAATGGAAGACACTTTGGAAATATTATTTTATTTCTCATATTCTTCTAGTTAAATTGGTTCAACTTTGAGCCTAGCTACATCTGATCACGGCCTATTTTTTATATTATTTTTTTGTTTATCTGGCATTCTTCTACTTATCTGCCATGAAGTGTTGGTTATCCATTGGTGAGCTATGAATTAGCCATGCATATCCATTCATAAGCTAGCTTCCAGTTATTGTTTAGCCTACATAAATTGGGAACTTCATTATCTTTCAAGTTGGCCTATGTGATTACAGAATGAATAATTCTTTTTCTTTATTGGTCTTTTATTTTGATTTGACTGTTTTTTGTTTTGATTTTAGCGAATGAATTTGTTTTTGGGATGTTTTGTGCATTGTATTAAATAGTGATATTTTTAGTATTAATTGAAATTTGTATTTAATTTTTTTTAACTTTATATTTTAAAAAAATTAGTTAAATACATTTTTTAAATTTAGTTTTTTTCTTAAGTTATATTTTTCATGTGATTGTGGTGATAAATAGTTATATATTATTTAAAAACTACAAAATAAAAAAGATTCTTTTGATTATAATAATAATAATAATATTATTATTATTAAATTTCTAAAATATTATGCTATTTTAATATATTTGAATAGTCAAAACAGTTAGAAAAAAACTATAACTAAAAAGTAGCAAATTCAAACATCAATTACCTTTAGAAATTGCAAAGAATTCTTAAAATACTCCTATTAAATACAGTAAAATTTCATAAGAATTAGGAAACTATGTAATAATGTTATCTTTGAACTGAAATTAGTTCTCTCGCATTTTGTCTTAAAAATCAATATGAAAATTCAACGAAATTAGTTCTGTCGCATATCATTTTTCATACTATGAAAATTCAATGTATTTTTTAAGGGTTATGTCGATTGAAAAAAATACATTAGAATTTCCTAAAAATGGCTAATCTATGCAAAATGTTATCTTTGAATTGAAATTAGTTCTCTCGCATGTTGTTTTAAAAAACATTTTTCATACTATGAAATTTCAATGTTTTTTTTAAGGGTCATGTCAATTGAAGTTGTCACACATTGTTGTTAAGAAAGTGGTGATGTGGTTGTCGATATGTTAGACATGTGTGTAGACTTTGATGCCGGCACCATCATAGTTTTGTATCCTTGAGCTACACGCATAACAATTTCATAGCATTTTATTTTAAGACGCATTTTTCATACTCAACTTTCAATATTTTTTTTTCATATCAAATGAAGTTGTCATACATTGTATCTATGGAAGTAGAGGTTTGGTTAGGCATGTTGGATATGTGTGCAGAATTTGATGGTTGCACCATCATAGTTTTGCAATCTTGAGCTACGTGCATAAAAATTTCTCTTGGAACATAATAGAGCAATGCAATTGTAGTTTTTTTATTCATTATTAGTGAGGCTGATTCCTTTATTCTTTTTGTTCTGTTTTATTCACTATTAGTGAGGTTGATTCCTTGGTTGTCCATTTTAGGTTAAATGTGAGACAACATATTTCTTTGTTCACATTAATTGTTAGATATAAGAGTGAAATATAATATGGGTTCTTCTAAATTCAATTCATTGGTTAGGGAAGTTGATTTCTTGGTTTTTGATCATTCATGTGGTTCTTTTTGGCTCTACATTGATGTATTCTAATTTAGAAGAGAAATTTAGGTGTCATAAACATAGGATAAGCTAATCAATTATTTTTTTTTCAAAGAAAGAAAATGTGAAAAGAAAAAAAAAGCATGGGTGCCATAGACATCAGGAAACTTAGGACAATTATTAATGTTGATCAAATATTTTCAAAGAAAAAAAATTAAAAGAAAAGAAAAAAGGGGGAATTTCATATAGTTATCTAAGGACGCATATTGTATTAAGCTCTATTGCTTATGAAACTAGCCTTTCTCACTAGCATTGTTTGTCTATGCTATTGCCTATTTAAAGTGTAATTATTTATATCTCCTATGTTTCATCTCTAGTTGTTATATCGTCTCCCCTAGGAAAATGGATTCAAATTAAAAATAGAATTGGAAGCTATGCAATTGCCTCTACTACATCTTATTTATAAACACTTGTTTTTATGTCTTTGCGCCTTCTAGTCATGGATGAATAGGTTAACTATAAATATTCATTATTCTTATCTATCCCTCTATGTTTCCTAATTGATTGAATCAAACTCTTTCTCCTAGTTTGATTGTTGATTATGCTTCTATTCTCTATTTTGTCTACTTTTATCTCTAACTATGAAATAAACTACTTTTGTCTTAGGTACTTAAATTTTTGTCAAAATGTAACCACCCTTGGTGATTTTAGGTCAACCTTAGTCACATTATCTTGTTTAGCTAAGTCCATGCCTAGAACTAGATATTCATATGAATTTGGATATATCTTAACAAGAACTCGCCAAGAACACTAATACTACTTAGGTTACCCTAGTAGGTGCTTCTATTTTTTTCTGTTAATGCTTGTGGGGATGGTAATAAAGATGCTCTCTTACATGTTGATAGTTATATCCATGCTTCTCTAGAGATTTCTTCGATGTTTTCTTGTTTCTAGGTGTTGTTCCAACACAATCTAGTTGAGGATAAAATTCCTGCAAGTGGAAGATCCTTGCATCCAAGCTATAAACATCAAAGGAATCATCCATCTCATTGCCCATGATTAATTAAGAAGCAATACCAGTGTAGTGGGATAGAAAAAGGCTGCAATTAACTATACTCCAATGGAATCTGAAGAGAAAGATACATGTATAAATAATTCCAGAGTTACATTTTTAGAGTCATGGCTTATGTATTTAAGCATTTAAATAATGGTATCATTCCCAATTTAGTCACCCATTTCCATAGTAACACATTCACTTGATGTTGTCCAAGGTGATTTTTTTTATGGATGGAGGCAAAGGGATTTGCTATGAATTCTACAACATTTAACAAAAAAAAAAAAACAAATATAAGAACTCTTGAACTGTTGCTACAATTTAATAACGTTGATTTGATTTTTTTATTGCTTCACAAATATAATATACTGGCTGCTTTACGTCTCCCCCTTTCAGTATTGACTTGGAAGTATTGAGTAGGAGATCGGTAGAAAAGCTATCAATAGTGCATCGTGAAATAACATATATGCATATTTATCTCACTAAATCTACCAGTAGCTGTAACAACCCAGTTTTGACCCCGTATGCATGATGTATATAATGTAATTAATCATGGTTAGGAGCCAAAGGCAAAATCCCCACCATTGATTTGGTTGTGTATGTTTCGGCAATAGGGATAGTTGCCGATGGTATATCGTGCTATCCAGCACACTATAGTTTGGCCTCATGTAAATACACACATCAAATAAAATAAACCAGAACCAGCTACGATGGGGCAACATTGAATGAAAAGGGCATGATTCCTAAGGTTAAGGGGGGGAGGGTTGTCTAAGCCATGGGAGCCATAGGGAGTTTTCCATGTGTCAACCACCCATTTAAACTTCTATTGTTTGTTAGTTGGGGGAAGTTATTGCTGAGTAGTGGTGGGTGTGGCAGGACTGTCAGTCCTTGCCCACGTGCCCACTCCACCAGCAGACTCTCCTCTTCACGTCGCGTGGGGCAGAAGAAACATTCACTCCACTCTCCCACGATACCACCCTCCGAAGGATTTGGTCCTGCTAATTCTCACGGAGAGGGAGGGTTCAGCTTCCTCATGTGCACCATTTAGGGGAGATTATTCATCGACTAATCCCAAAGGGTTGTTCTCTCTCCTTCTCGTGCACAGGAATCTTGCGTTGGTTTTGCTCACTCAGGGAGCAGGAGAAATCATGGCTGTCACTCAGGATTTTTGGGTGCAGGAGCCATTCACACTCAGGGTTGTTTTCCTATGGGTTCCATACTGGTTTCGATGGTAAGTGTATGTCCCCTTGCCAATTGTGGCCGTGTATGTTGTCTATTGTGGTCTGCGTTTATGTTTTCCTCTGTTGATGCTAGGAGTTTGTTCTCTCTCCCATTTGCGGATTGTGTAATGCTGCCGTGGTTTCATTGTGCATTCGGGGCTGTTGTCTTCCCGCTGGGTTTTCTTCCACATTCATCAGTTAAGTTTTGCCCAGTCTATGCTGGGAGTTCGGTTTCTTATCCATTGCAGACTGTGGATTGTTGCCATCATTCATTGTGAGGTTGTGGTTGTTGATGTACCCTGGTTTTGGGTTGCTATTGAGTTGTTTTGGCCAAGCTAGGGCCAAGAACAACCCTGAGTTGTCTTGTGGATCTGAACTATGTTTTACCTGTTGGTTGGGATTGTCACCTGGTTGTCTTTGCCTTCTTCACAGAGCCATGAATGGGTTGTTTTGCTACGGTATGCAGTGGTCGGTCTTTGGACTGTTGTGAGTGGGATTAGAGGCTGGGTATGCATGAGAAGACTGGTGTTGAGGCCACCAGCTTGGCATTTAGCCTTTCCTAGCTCCTTGATGACCTGGTAAAACCCTACTGTGTGGGCTTGGATGACTTGTGTACCTTGGCTGTGTGTGAGCCTGTTTTGACCCCTATTCCTTGAGGAATCATGCCCAGCTCGGGGGTGGCAGTGTTGCTGAGAGATTGATGAGCACGCTGGCCTATGGTTGGGTGGAACGTTACAGTGACGTAGCTGGTTGTGGGGCGAGTTCTTCATTGAAAGATAAGTAATCCTGACTGTTTCATCTCTGCAATTATATCTACTGTTTCATGAATTATGATGAACATGTTGAATGTTGAAATATTCCGCTGAATGCTGAGTAACTATGCATCTTTGTATGATGGATTAGGCGTCTTGGTATGTATTATGTTTAAGCTTTTAATATCAGCATTGATATCTGTCCATGTTCATGGGGCTGTTTCCCATATGTTTGGTGTTAGTAGCGTCCTCTTCGCCGGTCGGAGGTTCAGGGACGTTACAGTAGCTCACCTTATAGATCCACCAAGTGCAGTCAAAGCTTATCTAGAGTTTTCTACAACTAATTTAAATAGGTGTTACCCAATTCACTAGAGAGAGATTACAACTAGCAACAACCATATTAAATTTATTAATATGTCTCTTTACACTAATAGGCATAAATTTAGGCACACAATAGAGAAAACAATTAATATAAAAAATATGTACCTAATTTAAGCTTATCGAGGTAATAAGACACATTAATAAAATTAATGTGGTTGTTGGTAGTAATGGGTGAGCAGGTAAAAACATTTCCAAAATAATAATAAATTATAATTATACAATTAATTATAATAATAATTTATTATGATTATTATTAATTATTACTTAATATTGATAAATTAATATTTTAATTAATTAATATAAGAATTAATTATTTAAATAATATCATTTAATAAATAGTATTAATAACATAATATTATTTTATTAATTATATTACAATAATTAACGAAAATAATATCATTCCATTATCATATTTTATTATACTTTAGTAACTACAATTAATACTATATGGACATATTAAAAAAAATGTATTACTAAAATATATTAATCAATTTAATATTATATATGGAGATATTAAAAAACAAAATATTACTAAAATATAATAATTCATTAAAAAATATTAAATGAAAATATTTTTGAATTAATTATATTATACTATGATATATAATTAAAATATTATAATCAAATAGAAATAGAAATACAATATTAATTACTAATATTAATGGGTTAATAATATATATCATAACACCTAGTGTTATATCAAAATGTGTAGGTTGCATAATCATTAGATATTCAACATTAGATATATTCTATTAGGTTAAACATTAGATATTTTTTATTAGATTAATTGTTAGATTTTCAATGCATGTTTAATACTTGATTTTGCGAAGACTATGGGTGTATATAGAGAGGCATTTTCAAATGAGTCATGATCATGCCCAAAGAACATTTAAGTTATTAAATAAGAAAATACTGTATTGAAATAAAAATATAAACTTTAAATCAAAATTATTAATTAATATTATGAAATATAAAGTGTAGTACAATTTTTTTGACAATTTATTATAGTTATTTAATGACATATAATGTGTTTAATTATAAAAATCTAAACTCTAAAACATTTTTTCCTATGATATGAATTCAAATTATTAATTATTATTTATATATATGATATTAATTCATATTTATTTTCAATTTAATTAAAAATATTAAAATTTTATTTGTAATTAATAATAATATCATAATTAATTCAATAAAAATGAATTTAAGTATAATGATTTTTTAAAATTAATTATATAATACTATATTAAATGAGACTAATATACAAATATGACATTTAATTTAAATTCTATAACAAAAGTAATAATGAAATAAATTTATTTAATTCAAAATATTTTTATTAATTAAAATATTATGTTATTGCATTAAAAAATTATACTATAATATAATTGGGACTTTCAGCCTCATCAAATTAAGTCAATTGCAATGATCCTCAATGATATTTTCCCTAACGATTATTTTGTGTTGTGGATGTGTTCCTTAATGGTTTTCTTGGATTATGGCACTCATTTATAACTATGATTTATTGCGACATTTTGAAGGGTTTTGTTGAAGTGTGGCATTTCTCCATGGTTATGTCACAATCCGACACACTATTAGCTAAAGTGACATAACCCTTAATAAACATTTTTAATGTGTCACAAATTAATGTGACAAAACAATTGATAAATATAACCCTTTATAAAAATCATGATGCAACATAACCCTTTATAAACATAACAATGCGACATAACCCTTGATGAGCACAAACTTTCACATTATTAATGTCTTGCATATTTGGTTATGTAGGAATATCCCATACATTGTAGTGAACCATGGATAACTTTGGTCTTCGATGTTTGAGTTTAGTTTAACCACAGTCAACAATGGTTTTGTTTATTGAGTCATGTTTGGATTTAGAACCACGTGGCCATAGTTCATAATGCAACATGAATTTTTTTGAACATCGAAGGTCACATTATTAATGTGTTACATCTTGGGCATTGTCGCAATGCGACATTATCCCTTGACCAATGTCACAAGGATACCTAAACCTTAATGAATGTCGCAATGCAACATAATCCTTGATAAACATCACAATGCGACATATCCCTTGATGAATGTCGAATGTCACATTATTAATGTTACACATTTTTTGGTGTGTCGGCCCATATACCAGACATTGTAGCGAAAAATAACTGAGTTTGGCCATCCATGTTTGAATTTAGTTTGACCATAGTCAACCATGGTTTACTTTAGTGAGTCACGTTTAACATTAGAACCGTGTGGTCATATTTCACAATGCAACATAAAATTTTCTAAACATCGAATGTCACATTATTAATGTGCCACATCTTGGCCAATGACCCAATGTGACATAACCCTTGAAGCACATTGCAATACAACCTAACCCTTGATAAATATCATAATGTGACATAACCCTTGATGAACATCGAATGCCACATTATTAATGTGTCACATATTTGGTTATGTTAGAATATACTGTACATTTTAGCAAACCATGGGTGACTTTGGTCAACCATGTTTGACTTTTGTTTTGATCATCATTAACCATGGTTGAATTTAGTGAGTCATGCCTCACTTTAGTTAACCATGGTTGAATTTGGTTAACCATTATTAAATTTATCTTGAGCATTGTTTTCTATGGTTGAATTTAGTGAGCCATGTGACCATAGTTCATTATGCAACATGAAAATTTCTGAACATCAAATGTAATATTATTAATGTGTCACATCTTGGATATTCTTGTAATGCTTCATAAACCTTGACCAATGTTGCAATTTGACATAAACCTTGACCAACGTCGTAATGCAACATAACTCTTGATAAACATCCCAATACGACATAACCCTTGTTGAACGTTGAATATCACATTATTAATGTGTTGTATCTTTGGTTTTGTCTGCATATACCGAACAATGTAGGGAATCATGGTTGAATTTGGTTAACCATGTTTCACTTCAATTTTATAATAGGTAACCATGGTTGACTTTAATGAGTCATGGTTGACTTTGGTTAACCATGCTTGACTATAGTTTGACCATAGTTAACCATGACTGAATTTATTGAACCACATGGCCATATTTCATAATGCAACATGAAATTCTCTAAAGATCGAATATGACATTGTTAATATGTCACATGTTGGCCATTATCGTAATGTTGTATAAGCCTTGACCAAAGTTGTAATCTGACATAAACATTGATGAATATCAAAATGTGACATAACCCTTGATGAACATTATAAAACACATTGTTATTGTGTCTCATTTTTCATTGTGTCAACATATACGAGACACTGTAGAGAACCATAGCCGACTTTGGTCAACCATGTTTGGCATTACTTTGACCACAATCAACCATGGTTGAATTTAGCAAGTCATGTTTGACTTTAGTTAACCAGGATTGAATTTAGTTAGCCATGCTTAAGTTTAATAGTTTGAGAATAGTTATCAACGATGGACTTTAGGAAACCACATGGCCATATTTCACAATGCAACATGAAGTTTTATAAACATTGAATGTCACATTATTAATGTGTCACATATTAGGAATTATCATCATAGCTACAAAACCCTTGACAAATGTCAAAATGTGACATAACCCATCATAAGTGTCGCAATGTGTAATATTCTGAATTTTGACCTTGATTATATTAGGCATGAGCCCCACTGCACATGATTTACTTTGTTGTTATATTTATGTCTATATATTGGGCGTATGCCCCACTGCACATAAGTTATGTTAGTTATCTATATCTATATCTATATCTATATATATACACACTGGGTATAATCCCCAGTGCACATGTTTTATTGTTTTGTTCTATGATTATATATTGGGCATAGGCCCTATTGGACAAGGACTAATGCTGCTGTATTGGGAATAGGCCCCAATGTAATCTATTTATGTATTATGTGATTGGGAACAAGCCCTAATATACTAAGATGATCTTTTTGGCATGTATTGTGTAGAATACTGATATACAGGATTTATTTCTATGATGTGTTGGGCGTAAGCCCTGGAGCACATGGGTTATGAGGCTATGTGTTGAGAATAAGCTCTAAAGCACATAGGTAACTACAATAAGTAAAGGACGAACGTGTTTCACATAATCCCTGGAACACGTGGGTTATGAGACTATGTGTTGAGCGTAAGCTCTGGAGGACATAGGTAACCCCAACAAGTAAAGGATGAAAGTGTTGGGCATAACCCCTGGAGCACTCCAACATGATGTTGAGCATAAGCTCTAGAGCATTGGATCTTTGACCATTGTATTCCTATGTGTATTGTACAAATGCATCCTAGTACTAGTGTTGAGCAAAAGGCTCTAGAATTGCACTAGTGTAACGCCCATTTGATAGTGTTGAGCATAATCTCTAAATAGCACTAGGGTTTACTTTAATTAAGGGTGTTGAGCTCGAAAGAATTTGACTATCACCAACCTTCATCATTGTAATATCCTGAATTTTGGACCTAACACTTATAGGCATGAGCCTATTGATTATGATGTTATCTTGATGTTTTATTTTGATATATTGGGTCGAAGACCCCACTGCATATGAACATGATGATTTGTTTTTATATATTGGGCATAAGACAATTGTTGATGATATATATATGCTTGTTTGTGTTGGGCGGGGACCCTGAAGCACATGATTGATGAGATGTTTTGTGTTGAGTGAGGAGCTCTGGAGCACATGAGTAATTAATGTTGTGTTGAGCGAGAAGCTCTAGAGCACATGAGTATTTATATTTGTGTTAAGCGTGAAGCTTTGGAACACATGAAAATATAAGTTGGAAGTGTTAGGCATAAGCCCTGGAACCTTCAATGTTGATGTTGAGAATAAGATCTAGAACATCGGATCCTTGGTCATTGTATCCCTAGGTGTATCGTACAAGTACATCCTAGCATTAGTGTTGAGCGAAGAGCTTTGGAATTGCACTAAGTTTGTAACTCCCTATTTTTAGCGTTGATTATGGGCTCTGGTAAGCGCTAGGATTTACTGAAAAGAATTAATGATTCCCAAGTGAAAACAACTCGAGAAAAATATTGATCTCATCAGACTTATTTATAAGTGATTAAATGAAATTTTGAATTTCTGTATTCTCATCTAGTATTGAAGAACTACCATGTTATATGAGGGAATCCAACATGCAAGGATGTTTAGAGTTTCCTAGCCTAGTAGACCCAACCATCTACCTGATGACCTTAATGAAGAAAGTGTCATAAGTCTAGGGATCATAGTATATGATACCCAAAGATAAATGTTAACAAATGTTATATTATTATATATTTTAGGCATGTTATGTATAAAGAATAAACATAGTAATAATATTAATAATAAAATAAATAAGGAGAAGCTCCATTTATTATTATTATTACTAAGAGAAAAATTAAAACTATATAATACCTATAAAAGTCCAATTAGGATTTAGGTAAAAGTTCCTAAGTTAAAATATTAAAAGTACTAAATTAAATAAAAATGGTTAAATCAAGAAATGAAGCAATTCTTGATTTAACTGCCCCTTTGGCTGAAAAGTCTGTCTGTAAAGTCCCAACAAAAGAGAGGCTCGGGGAGATCATCATATCTTTTTGGAGTCATTATTTTGTGTGCTAATTGTCAAGAGAGAGTTCTTGGAGAACATTTCCCTAAGAGGAATAAGGAGGATAGATCTAGACCTGATATACAAACTAGGACAGCCTCACCTTAGGAGCTCTAAGCTACTTGCATGTTGGAACCAGCTCGGGGGATCCAGATTGAAACTAGGAATGGTTCTGGGTCATGGTTGGGTGGAACGTGGTAGTTCCCAAGTGATTCAGTCATCTAATACAGAGGTTAGACCTGCCTATGAATTGTTAACACTGGTTAATTGAGTGTGTAGGTTTCAACCATTAAAGGAGCTTCAATTTTCAGGTATGAGGTTCTAGACTGCCTATTTCATTTCCTAGATTAAAGTGCTGGCTAGATTATGCCAGGGTTTATATTATATGTTCTAACTCTAGATGTTTTGTTTTCCCTGTCAAAATTCCTTTAAGGGTTTACATTCTAAATTATAAACCCTAGGATGAAATTTATTCTCTATGCTATATTTATCTAAGGGTTTTGTTCATTTAAGTTTGTCTCTGTAATCTAATTCCTGTTTACATATTTATCAAGGGCTTTGCACTTTTAGTTTACTTATGTTATATATTTGCTGCTTAAACTATGTGTTCCTACAAACTAAGTATTCTTTTCAGATCAAGTACATAGCTGTTCATTGGCCTATATACTGTACTGACAGATTTCATATTGTCAGCAGAGGCATATTATAATTAAAAAGACCAGTTCACATTTAGGAACAAATATAATTATACAATACAATAAATCTATTAAATAGAACCTAGTAAGATATATATATATATATATTAACAGGTATGAAATAGAAATATAACTCTAATCTATTAGAACTAATATCATCATAAACTTTATAGCATTCAAAGGACCAAGACCATATAAATGGCCCATGATTTATAAACTCTATACTGTCTATATCTACCAAGTTCAAACAAAAATATTATTATCAACAATATAAAGCCACATCTTAAACAACGAATCGAATCATCTAAGTACTAAAATCCAAATAATAGTAATCGTGCGACATAATAAAATAAAAGTTCCAACATCATATTAACCACATCTACTAATTAAAAACATAACCATAAAATATTACAACAATAACTTAACAACTATATATATACACAGAGGTCGCAGTTTCGACCCCTATGGGTATTTGAAACTAGATGCATGCCGAAGTAAAACCATGATAATAGTACACATGCAATAATCATTTAAACACCTAAGGTATTTGCACAAAGGTCGTAGGATTGAATCCTGTGGATGCTCGAATGCCCAAATCGTATACCATAATAAAACCACAATATGATTACCTACACAATAATAAAATAAAACCACATAATCAGACAAGAGAGTGCAGGATCGAATCCTGTGAGCACTTAAGCCCCAAATCGCAACCCATACAAATAGTAAACCCTCTTTAGCATAAACGACCCAGGATTGAATCCTATGGGGTTTTTAAACGTTATTACAAATCCACGCTCTACTATTTTATCCACAGGTTGTACAATCAAACTTAATCTCCTACACAGAGGTTGTAAGACCCTTATAAATTATATACATTGTAATCATGGCCTAGGCCCCATAAATATCCACACAATCAACTAAATAAACCTTTTGAAATGTGTGGAAACCTTGTCAACAAAACAACCTACAATAAGGTTTTCCAACGTATAGTTTACACCCACAACCTGTATTACTTTTCAATTTATGCATTTTAAAAATAAACTATAATTCTGCACCATTCACGCTATTGCAGCTACCATGGAGAGTGCTCATGCCATCCACAGCATGGCCCCAAGCCATACACTGTCACCATTGACATTTTTACATCTAAAGAAAATAATGGAAGCGAATCTACATAGTCCAACCACGAAGGCGAATGCCACATAAAACCCAAGTATACTAACCATTAAAATAAACGTAGCATAAATACATTTATAAACAGTCTTATAAATCCATAATCAAGTTTACACAACTGTTTCCTTTGGCCATTGCACCATTGCAAGCAATGGTGCCTCATGTTCACATAACATAAATCAAAACAAGATTTATAAAATACGCATAGATCCGATCAAAAGAACCAAGGCTCTCTTCGCTACTAACAACATCATAATAATTACAAAACCCAAATCTTTATAAACTTAGTCTCGAAGGCCATCGAAACTCGACAACAACCCCAAGGTATGTCACTGCACACAATGCAGAGTTCTAGTGGAACCAGAATGACATTAAACCCCAACAACGACGAAGTTAAACTCAGTCTCAAAGCCAAGAGGTGACCAATAATGACTTGTTAACAGGCTTACCATAATGGTAAGGATTTCCCACGGCTTGTAGTCGTGCTACGAACCTTGCATCTCGTCGCCAGCCATGTCACCTGCAACCACAAAACAATACGATGGATGAGAAGTATGAAATCTTAAGTAAGCCACAAACAAACAACATTGCTGTGAAACCAAAATGAAACCATACCTTTTGTTATCTTGGAAGTTGCCTTCACCATACTGCATAGAGGAAAAAGGGCAAGCAAGGGAACAACATAATGACTAAACCTCATCATGGAGCCAAGCCCTACTTTGGGCTGCCACATTTCCCAACGCGCATTAAGGGCACCAACCTATGATCCATGATGACCTCCAAACCCACTTCTCTATATTTCTTATGCGTTAGAATATCGAATGCCTCCATTTCATGCAAAGTTATAAAACCCATGTGCAATGTTATAAATTCGCCACCCCCAAGTTTAATACAAGATATAAGTTATCATATACATCGCATACTATAGGATATATGCCTTAAGACTATGCTCATCAAACTCTTCATGCTCTAGGCGTAAGACCATGGCATATGCAATATGCCATGGTATGTTGTTAGGTATAAAGCCAAGTTTTGTTTTTAGAAAAAGAATTATGAACCTATAAAAGCATAAAATGAAAGTATAGGATAATTGATTTTTGTAAAATAAACGTGTAATACAATTATGCTAGGGTATGAATAGTTGGTAATAATTACACCATGAATAATAAGTGTCACTTAGATAACCATTCTATGTCATATAAATAATAAACGTGGTAGTGACCTTGTCACTAACTCGAGTCTATAAGGAACAATAATAACAACTAGTAGGTGTCACTAGCTGCAAGTATGAGCACTAGTGATCAAATGTTCAACACTTCGTAACAAGTTTTTCGTCGCTAAGTACACCTGCATGTAAACAGGTTAAGAGTGCATTAGCTCAACAGAACTAAGTAAGTCTCCTAGACAAGTAGAAACTTTTACCTCTTAGGAAGTTACATGGGAGAACTAGTCCCGCCACTCCACCCACTTTGGTTCCAAAATCAACGTTAAGTTAGAACCATGTATATAAAGGTAAGCACATGTAAAATAAAAATGAAATACATATTCAAAGTATCTAACATACACAACAATGCGTAACCATAAGAATAGCATAGTAATCAACATTACGACACCATAAGCAAACACAGTAAACATAGTAATAATCATAACTGAAGTAAGGAAGTAGGACGTAAGAACAACTTACGACAAATCAATAGTACGATAGAGTACAACACATTACGCAAAGCTCAATAATGTCTAGAATAGGTGGTGTTTAACTAGCCTAATATTTTTTTTTCGTTTCAATTTTTGGGGACATTACAATCATCGTTATTTACGTTGACTAATTGAAATCACAATCTATTTCTCATCAAGGACTGCAAGATACTTCCACAAATATGAGGCAATCCAACATGCAAGGAAATCTAGGGCTACCTATCCTAGTTGACTAACCAAACCCTACATGAGGCCTTGTTAAATTAACATAAACTAAGGCCCACATCAGATAAAAAATTATGCTATTTAATGCATGGGTACTAATAGATGATTAAATTGAATAAGTAAGTATACACACACACACACACACACACACACANACGTGTGTGTGTGTGTAAAGAAATACAGATTACAAAAGTAATAAGTAAAATTCTATGTATATATTATCTTATAAACTAAATATATAAATAAAGATTATTTTCTAAACTCAAGTAGGAACTAATAAAAAGTTTCTAGTTATCAAAAATTAATATACATTACATATAAATCAAACTGAGAGTTATTTTCAAGAAAGTAATTAAATCTTGATTTAACTGAAGTTAAACAACTTCCCTTTTCCAAAGAATATCTATAAGAGAAAAAGCCAATAGAAGGCTTAGGGATCTGATCATTATTTATGGAAGGGATTGGAGAGGATTTCCAAACCTAGAACTTAGAAATTTCAGAGCCTAAATTCCAAGTACCGGCAACCTCATCCTTAGATGTTCTAGTTTTATCTTGCATGTTGGATCCAACTCGAGTGGATTCTATTAAGAACCAGGAACGGTTCCCGTTCAAGGTTGGGAGGAACATGGCAGTTCTGAATCCATTTGGTTACCACTCCTTAGGTCAGAAATAGAGTGTGTCTTATTAATTTTGCGTGTTGAAGTCTGTAGGGTGATATAGCTATTACAATCTATGCATCTATAGGTAAGAGGTTTACTCTATATCATATTTTATTTATTCTTTTAAATATGTTTATAGCCTGAAACTACAGTTATTAATATTTGTATTGGAAGCTATAAATCATCCTTCATCAACTTGAATAAATGTTTTATGGTTAAGGATAGAATCTAAGGTTAAATTCTTATAAGGATTGTGATAACTTATTCCCAAATCTCTTACACATGTCTTAGGGTTTATACTAGAATATAGGATTAATCCCTTAAAAAATATTATGATAAACCATTTCAAAATCATCATAAACAAGGTTCATTCCACACAGAAATCCTTAAACATTTGAACCATAGATCCTAGAAACAAAACCCTTTAAGAATAAAACCATTATTTATCCATTTAAAAATAGGACAAAATCATATTTCCAAGCGAAGATCCCTCCAACATAGCAAGCTTGTATTGGAGATCGGTATACTAAAGCTAGATTATAAAATCAACACTTGTACAATCATCACACAGGGTTAAAATTTAGATTAAAAATAAAACATTTAGAATTTTAGTGCAGAACAACCACGAAGGGTTTACAAATATAACCAAATAAATAAAATATCAATTACATAAACATTTTACAGGCCAACGATAAAATAGTGTAGCGAACCTTGGATCAAATCCCTTAGAGTCCAAGTCTATAACTATCAACATTTCCAGAACTACGATTATAACTCCATAAAATATGCATAGAGTTGGTTGAAATCCTGCTTAACCCATTAAAAAGAATTAAATGAAAATACATAAACCATTCCGGACAAGTTAACTAGGGTATCACGATAAACAACCAACCATCGAACTCCATAAGTGATTTTCCCATCCATCCTGTAAACTAAAGGGCCATGTTTCTAGTGTTGGAATATAAATTCATTAAACCACATTAAAAATTAAAATAGAGAAAAGAGTTGGGGCTTTTCTCGTACCTCTGCAGTGAAGCATTTTTACACTAAATATTTTCCTACTCAAATAACTTTTTATAACAAATTTATACATCGTTCCATTGCTGGAAATGGAAGTGCTAACGCAGAGTGTCTCCACCCTCAAACATAGTACATTGTCCACCATAACAAAAATACATATCCCCAGATAAATTTAAAAAATGTATTTGAGATGAACAATTGTTGTAAAACCAAACTAACTACTTTTGCCCAGACATTCTTTTAAACACAGAAAAAATCTTTTAAATCACAAATCGTTTCATCCATAACAAGTATTTAACCATGGGAGTATACAGAATACCCTAAAATTCAAAATAGAGGGATAAAAAACCCACGATTTACATCCTCATTCCCAGCTATCAACATTTAATACCAATTACAAAGCATCCATAACTAGGTACATTCTCACCATTAAAAGCTTTCCCAAAAATTAGCCAGGCCACAATTTTGTAATTTAAATCAACACAGAGCACATGAAATAGAACAATGATACAACCTTGAAATTCCAGAAATAGGGTTTTAAATATGTAGTAATTCACCCATGGTCAATATTAAATTACAAGTTCAACCAACTCCTGAAAAGGCTCATAAATACATTAAACACTTGTAAAACTCTAAATGGAAATCCATTAAAAGCAGAAACAACACATCCCCAAATCCTTTCAAAACAAATAATGACCAATCAGAGACTAAGGACCCTTGCACATGGGCTTACCAAGTCCCAGCTTTCTGGTATTCATTTCCCTCATGTCGCAAGCTTGCTCCAACGCTGAACCTGTCATAAAAACCAGGCAGACATTAGAGCATGCTTCAAAAGAAATGTAAAAACAACTAGAGTATACACTACATGGAAGGGATCATACTTGAGCAAAGATGGTGCATCTGCAAACCTATTGTCCACACTCTATGAACAAAAACCCCATCCAGGGAGCTCACTCCCCTCACTTGTGTGCATTTGCAAAGAGGGTTTCAAAACCATAGTGAATTGTTTTATGCATAGTCTAGCGTGGAAGGTGAGACAAATCCTTCATAAGGCCTCCTTTAAAGATTCAACCACCTCCCACTAATGTTTTGATTTTTAACCCTTCCCTATTCCGATAAATTCAACATACAAAACAGTTCACATTCCTGATATATTCCTAAAAGAGATATTTCGATTGAATGGGATACCCAAGGCAACAATCTCGGATCGAGATACAAAGTTTACCATTAACTTCTGGAGATATTTATTCTCCAGCTCAGAGACACAGTTAAATTTCAGTATCGTATACCACCCGTAGACAGACGGGAAGATGGAACGGGTAAATTAAATTTTGGAGGATAGGCTTAGAATGTACGTGATGAACAATTCCACAAAGTGGGAGGATTATCTGTACCTCGCAGAGTTTTCATATAACAACGAATACTAGACGTCCTCCAAAATGAGTCCCTTCGAGGTACTCTATGGCCGAAAGTGTAGGACACCGGTGACTTGGGATAGCCAGGTAGAAAGGCTCATGTTAGGGCTAGACTTACCGAAAGATGTAGAACAGTTAGTCACCAAAGTGCAACAGAATCTAAAGATAGCACAAGACCTCCATAAGAGTTATGCGGATAAGAAAAGAAAGGATAAATATTTCCAAGTCAGTGAACATGTTTATTTAAAAGTAAAATTGAAAAGAAGCTCATTGATCCTTGGAAGGTGAGGAAAGTTGGAACCCTTTGATATACTAGATAAGAAAGGGCCACTGGTGTATGAATTATATTTACTTGCTCATGTAAATGTTCATAATGTTTTTCATGCATCTTTATTGAATAAATATGTATATGATACTAAACATGTGATTGATTGGTCCTTGATATAGGTGGAAATGAAGGGGAGTTTATGCCAGTGCCCCTTCACATTTTGGACAAAAGGGAAGTACAACTCAGGAAGTGAACTATTGTCCAACTAAAAGTGTAATGGAAGCACTTTGAGCCCAATGAGGCCACATGGGAGAATGAATCCAACATGAACTAGGCTTAACCCACCTTGTTTCATGATTTCATTTCTAGTCCCCAGAACACAAGACGGTGTTATTGTAAGCGGGGAGGGATATAATATTTTGAATTTTGACCTTAACTATATTGGGCATGAGCCTCACTGCACATGATTTAATTTGATGTTTATGTCTATATATTGGGCGCATGCCCTACTACACATGAGTTATGTTGGTTATATAGATATACTTGGCATAAGCCCCAATGCACATGTTTTATTGTCTTGTTATATGATTATATGTTGGGCATAAGCCCTGATGTATTGGATTTATTATTATGTGATTGGGAACAATCCCTAATATATACCGAGATGATTATTTGTGATGTATCGTGAAGAAGACGAAATGCTTGATTGATTTCTATGATGTGTTGGGAGTAATATTTGGAGCACATGGGTTATGAGATTTTGTGTTGAGCATAAGCTTTGGAGCACATGAGTTATGATATTTTGTGTTGAGCATAAGATCTAGAGCACATGGATTATGAGACTATGTGTTGAGCGTAAGTTCTGGAGCACATAGGTAACCCCAACAAGTAAAGAATTCCTGGATAAATCCAACTTGATGTTGAGCATAATCTCTGGAGCATCCAATATTTGGTCATTGTATCCCAAGGTGTATTTTACAAGTGCATCGTAGTACTAGTGTTGGGTGAGAGGCTTTGGAATTGCACTAGTCTAACGATCGATTGATAGTGTTGAGCGTATGCTCTGAATAACACTAGGGGTTACTGTAATTAAGGGTGTTGAGTTGGGAAGACTCTGAATAGCACCAACCCTCATCATACTTATTTAAGTTGATTAATTGAAATTTCAAATCTACTTCTTATCAAGGACTCGAAGACATTGCCGCGAATACGAGGTAATCCAACATGCAATGAATATCTAGAGCTTTCTATCCTAGTTGACCAACCAAACCCTACCCGAGGCCTTGTTAAAAAAAATTAACTTAAACTAAAGAAGCATCAAATAGACAAATTATGCTATTTGGATGCAGGGTTATTAATAGATGATTCAATCAAGAATAAGTAAAGTTT
>LPNX010927188.1:217758-228794 GCA_001517045.1 Pseudotsuga menziesii
GAAATATTTAAATAGAAATTCTATTCTAAAGCTCAAGTAGGAACTAGTTAAATTTTTTAGTTAACAAAATAAATATATATTACATAAAAAAAAAGATTATTTTCAAGAAAACAATAAAATATTGATTTAACTAAACTTAAACCAACTTCCCTTTTTCCCAATGATAATCTGTAAACAAAATATTCATTATTATTCTTGGATGAGATTGGAGAGCATTTCCAAAACAAAACTTAAAGAATATAGAGCCCGACTTCCAAACACCAACAACCTCACCCTTAGGAGTTTTAGATCTCTTTCATGTTGGAAACATTTCGGGGGGATCCGATTTAGAACCAGGTAGGGTTCTGGGTTACAGTTGGGAGGAACGTGGTAGTTCCAAGGTCATCCGGTTATCATTCTTAAGGTAAAAAATAAAGAGTGTTTTATTAATTTTGGGTGTTGAAGTGTGCAGGGTTCTTAAGCCATTTCAAGCTGCATAATTGTAGGTAAGAGATTTCCTATATTTCAGCACTTTTCTTTGTTTTCGATTATGTTTACAGGTTGGGATTACATCCATTATTTTTTGTATTGGAAGTTGTAATTCACCCATCATCATTATGAATAAATGTTTTAGTATTTTTTGATTAGTTAAGATAGAATCTCGGTTTAAATTATTATAAGTATTTTAAGATAAATTTCTTATTAGGTTTGTGTTAAATTTGTTTTAAAATCTACTATAATTTATTAGGGTTTAGACTATATTTAACATTTAGTCCTGATAAAGATAATGATCAAAGATTTCCCAAAACATAGAAAGTAGTATTGAATCCACACATAGAAATCCTTGATCCCAACAATAATATAACATATCTACCTAATCATTCTGTCAAAAATAGGAAAGGGTTATATTCCAAACAAGTATTCGCTCTAGCCAAGAAAATCTAGAGCTGGAGCTCTGATATTAAATATAGAATATAAACACAACACATGTATAAATTCGTCACACAAAATTATAAACTCAAATTAAAACTAAAACCATTAAGCATAATATTATAGAACAATGGCAAGGGATTACAACTATAACTAAAATGATAACTATCATTTAAATACACTATCCATCAAACAAAAATTTGATAGACTAACGATAACACATAATTGTGAACCAAGGATCGAATCCATTGGGTCCAAGTCCACATATATCAAATGTTTCCAGAAAATGTGAATTTTAAAACACATAAATTATGCGCAACAATCATTGTTGAAAGCATTAAAAGAATTAAATAAAATATGCAGTCATCTAGTTAAATAAAACAACGTATCACAATAAAAACCAACTATCGATTTCCATAAAAGGTTAAATTTCCAGCCAAAAGGATAGGCCAATCTTCTAACGTTGGCATATTAGAATTTCCCAACATAGCTACAACAATTAAATAAATTACGACTACCAACCATTCTTAAAGCATTGGATAGAATCTTGCCCATGATTCTAAAAAGAAATAAAATAACATAACCATAAAACAATAAACCATCGAATCCCATAAGTGTTGGATGAAGCCACACATAAACCACGGTAACCCAACATTATTCACATTCCATAAAGCATTGGCTAGGAAGCCTGCTCTTTCTTTTTAAATAAAAGAAACTAATATAAGAAAACCCAATCAATCAACCTTTGAAACCCCTAGGGTCGCGTTGTCAACCCCCTGTAGAAAGAAGGGCCACGCTTTCAGTGCTGGAATTATAACCATTATCCATTCACATTAAGAATTAAGTGAAGAATGGAGCTAGGGATTTTATCGTTGCTTCTACAAATAAGTGAAACACAGAATGGAAGACAACAAATATAAATTAATAGTCATATTTATATTAAAGTAAAACCATTACACATTGCATTTCATAAAACTTACTGCACGAGCATATACCCCAGTTATTGATACCCATGTCGAAATTATAAAACAATATTATGCTTAGTGCCATTGCTGGCAATGACACTACAAATGTAGAAACCCTCCATTACTCCAGATATGTCACGGGGACTTCACTTAGTGAACCTCTCACATAGCATGTACGATCGTGGGATATTAAAGAATACCCTTAATTTCCAGAGATATTGACCCAAACTGTTTTTGTTGAAACTCCCTCCCAATACTTAAAACCTCCTCCCCACCCCTTTTTATACCTCAATCCCTATAAACCACCCTACCCACCCCCACCTTAAACCCCTCATCCCCAAATACCTGCAATATATTGGTTCAATTTTTGATAATTTTAAAACCCACAATATGAACTAACGTGATAGGATATTGGTCAACAAGTGAAGACCCCGTGAGATATGTAGTGCTTCCGGAAAATGCTTGCCCAATAAATATTAAATAATAAAAACCACAATTTCCAGTTACACTCTTGAATACACAGAGCTCCAAATTAAAAAACGCAGAGTTTAAAACCAATTACAGAGACTACAGTTTCATTTTTAAATCAAATACAAAGTGTCTAAAACATAGTAACATTTCACAATTTATTCTATCACCTAACAACATTTGAAACCAATTAACATATTTCACCATTAAAAGTCTGCCAACGATTAAACCATACCACTTTTTCATAAATTAAACCAACGAAGAGAACATGAACATAGAACAACAATTCCAACATGAAAATCTAAATAGAAGGTTTTATTTAAACAAAATAAATTCACCTACATTCGTTACCACATTGCAAAACGTCCGAATGAGCCACAGTCATAAAAAACCCAAACCCACGAATAGTCTGAGCTTCACCGCGTTTCCAAAACCTTGGTATTCCCAAATGGGAAGCCGTTAAATTACAATTTATAGGCAGATAATCCCCATAAACTTTCCAACCACATAACTACCAAATATATTGTTAAGGGCATGTGTGCATGGGCTTGCCAAATGGTGGCTTCACAGTCCACTCCTCCCCATAGTTGCAAGCTGCTACAAGTTGAACCTTCCATAAAAACAAGATATGCATTAGAAGCATGCTGCAAACAAATTACTAAAACTAATATCTTAATATTTTAAACCACAAAGTTGAACGCATTACCTGTTTAGCATTTTGAACAACCCTGTAAATGTCGTGACCATGCCTCTTCAAACAAGAGCCCCAACCATGGAGCTCACTCCCCTTCCAATAAATTTACCATGCAAAAGAGAGGAATTGAAACCCTAGCTTGGGTTTTAAGTCTGCGCCAGCATGAAGGGAGCCACACAACATTCACATGGTTCCCATTTAATATGAAAGCTATCATCCTTTATAGCTTATATTTTTACCTCTCCCCTATAGTTTTAGGCCCTTGTTTAATTTGGTTAAATTTTGTACCAAGCAACTTAAACCCTTAGTGTTTAGGGTTTAGAAACCTTCTAGGTGCTAGGTCTGATTCCCCTTTTAGTATGCACATGCAACATAGGCTCAACAAATTAGCACCTACAAAACAATGGGTACACACATGCATTAGTTCATAGGAACTAAGTAAGCCCAAGTAGTAGGAGTTTCCTTACCATTTCATTTGAGTCATTAGGTAAATGCAACTACTCCTCCCCTTTAGAAGAAGAGGTAAGTTAGCCTTGTAAATTTAGTAAATAAAGACTAAATAGCGTAATAAGAATCCAACATAAATAAGTAGTATCAGAAGCATCATTAAACTAAATAAAGGACATTAAGATACAAGTACAACAATACATAAGTAAACGACAATAAACACCATCATAATCATAATAGGATGTAATAAACTACATGAGAAAATGAGAACAAGGATACAAGTCTAGTTCCTATTAAGTTTTTATAATTCTGAATTTAAGTATAGATGTCCCTAGGATCTTAGCTGCGTTATTGAACCTACAAATTTTTTTTGTTTACGGATTTTAGGGACATTACAAGTATGCATGCCTAAACACACCTATAGGAGCCAACATAACTTAGTTATATTGCCCTGTTTGAATTCTATGACTTGTACTCATATTCACAACCTGAAAGGATTTAAGATGTGAGTTTCAACTAGCCATAGAATGATGGTTGTGGCTTGGATAAAAAACTATCGACTTCGTTGTATTTGTGACCTCATAAAATTTTTATGGATGACTCTTCACCATAGGTCCATAGCCTAAAACATGTCCTTCTCGAGAATTCAAAAAATCGGTAAGAGGCAATGCAATTTCACACTAAATGGGTCAACTTGGGAAATAATTTGACCATTAGAGGAAATTTCAACTCAAAATGGGCCTCCTAAAAAGAATTAATAAAATAATATTTAAAATAATGAAATAATATTTATTAATTTTGGAGGAAGAAAAGAAAAAAACTACTTTTTTGTTTGTATTTTTGACATATATCCCCGTGTTTTTACTCCAATTTCAATCGAGAGAGCTCGTTGGATGCGGAATTAAAATTCCGCATCCAACGAGTACCCACTCGGCATACTTTTGATGACCCCGCTATCCCAAAAACAAGAAATACCCGAAAAAAACGTGATGATGACATCATCATCACATTTTTTCAGGTATTTATTGTTTTTGGGGTAGCGAGGTCCGTCAAAAGTATGTTGAGTGGGTACTCGTTGGATACGGAATTTAATTCCGCATCCAACGAGCTCTTCCGATCAAAATTTGAGTAAAAACACGGGGAGATATGTCGAAAATACAAACAAAAAAGTATTTTTTTTTTATGATACCTATCCCCAAATTTATATTAAAAAAGTGTTTAATACCTATACTGTATTTGAAATTTAAAGCAATTTCATTGGCTAACACATGATGACATGGAATTTGAATCAAATTTAAAAGGCCCATTTTGAGTTGAAATTTCCTCTAATGCATGAACTTATTTCTAGTGTTCCCATGTTGACCTTACCCAAACACACTGGCAGGATCTCATAAAACTCAAATATGCCACCCAGTTTAAATCATAAGCACCCAATAGGGATTCACCATGTGACCATGAAAGCCTCTAGGACATGAGCTACAATTTGCAATCAAATGATGATTGTGTCTTAGGTTAATGAACCATCAACTCCATTCGAATAATGAGATTGTACTAATTTTATAGGTTCCTCTCTCCTCTAAGTCCATGGCCTAAAGATCATCTTGTTTAACAATTTCAAAATTAGGATTTCCCTTAATAAGAAACATTGCATTTTTTTCACAAAGTGGTTGACTTTGGAAATAAATCAACCATGAACTTGTGGCTAAAATTACCATATTATCCTTTCCAAAAAAAACTTGTAATATGTCACAGAACTCAGATATGTTTCCTCGATTGAATCCTATGCTCTGGACATAGATCCACCATGTGTCCCTGAAACCCTCTATGATACAAGATACAACAGAATATAAAATGACCATCGTTTCTCAGATCGACAAACCTTCAACACTATTGGAATCATAACATTGGAATAATGTTAGGGTTTCCTCTCTCCTTTGGGTCCATGGCATGCAAATCATCATGTTTGACAATTTCTGAAACTAGGGTTTACTTACTATGAGACATTGCATTTTTTCACTAAGGGGTCAACTTGGGTGTTGGTGTATTGGGTCTAAGAACCCACTGCATATGAACATGATTATTTGTTTGATATATTGGGAATAAGCCAATTACATATATTGGGAATAAGCCAATTATATATATATATATATATATATATATATATATATATATATTATTCCTAAAGATAATTAAATATTAAAATACCTAGAAGAGTCCAAATAGTAACTAGTTAAAAGTTCCTAAGTTAAATATTAAAAGTGGCCAAATTAAATAAAAAGGGTTAAATCAAGAAATCAAATGATTCTTGATTTAACTTCCCCTTTGACTGAAAAGTCTACCTATAAAAACCCAAGCCAAAGAGAGGCTTGGGGATCATCTATCTTTTTGGGGATTCCATAATTCTACCTGATTATTCTCAAGAGAGTTCTTGGTGAACATTTTTCTAAGAGGAGAAAAGAGAATTGATTCAGAACCTGATATCCGAGTTAAGGAAGCCTTACCTTAGGATATCTAAGCTACTTGCATGTTGGAACCAACTAAGGGGGATCAAGATTTAAACCAAGAATGGTTCCAGGTCACGGTTGGGTGAAATGTGGTAGTTCCCAAGTGATTCGGTTATCTAAACAGAGCTTAGATTTGCCTATGAATTTATTAATGCCGGGTATTTGAGTGTGCAGGTTTTCAGCCATTCAAACAGCTTCATCTTGCAGGTATGAGGTTCTTGATTTTTCCCTTGCATATTTTACTAGTATTACTATTCTAAAGTAGATTGATCTCTGAATAATTATTTAGTAATAGTCTGCTGTAAGCTAGGATTATATTTTCTACATTGCTACTTTTCACACTTGCAGGTTGGACTCATTGTGTACTAACATATATAAATATTTTACCAAGGATTAGGGTTATCTATAGGAGGGTTTTCTTTCTTAAACTCATTGCTGATTATCATATGTATTTCTTTATCAGAGTTAGGTTATCTTTCCTTCCTTTTAACCAGGTTGTATTAATGTATTTTATCCATAATGAGATAAGCACCATTAGTGCTATCTATCGAAGGTTTTGTTTTCTAGTTCATTTCTGCAAATTATTTCCTATCTTAATATTTAAGGGTTTTGTTTTGTATTTTATATCTGCAATTCAATTCCTGTCTCTTAAATTCAGTTCAAAACATAGAACTAAAAAAAACAGAGCCTATATATTATCTCTGCTGGCAGATTTCATATTCCTAGCAAGCCCATATTAATTTCATATAAATCCAACTATTACCTATAGTATTAATCTAATCCCTAAGTAAAATATTATAAATAGAATAATAACCAAAATAACAAGCTACAGATGATAAGTTAAGCTATTGAGACATCTAAAGGTCTATAGGCATAATATAATTAAAAAATAACTATGCTAATATTTCTTCGAACCTCATAAAGAATCAACCCTAAATTTAAATCATAAAACTTATTAACATACATCAAATGAATAAAAAGAGTCACAGGATCGAATCCTGTTGGCATTTATGCCAGACCACATTTATCCACATACATATCTTTTACAACCATCGTAGCCCAGGATCGAGACTTGCGAAGCTCACGATTTCCAAACCCAAAATACACTTAAAATTAACCAACATCGAATCATGTAGGATTCATTAGCATCGTTTTAACACTGTAACAATTCATAAATATTCTACATAGCTTAAACTAAATAAACAACAAACCATAGATCGGGACAGTTGCACTATCAACATTTCCATACCCTAAGAACCCACCAATTATACAAGCTGTAAATAAATTTAATATATCTCTACAGAGGAATAAAACCCCAAGTTATTATTTACACACTGTATCCATTTCGTGTCTCACAACCATTATACAAAGCAATACACCCTTAACATAAATAAATTTAAACCATGTCTACGCTAAGCTTAGCCACGACATGTATTTTCATAAATTTAAACCCACAGTTATGGCCATTTCCAAATAAAATCTACAATAACCACAGTCGCTACGCTAATGGCAGGAACACCATTTCTAGTAATGGCACACACCCAAAGACAAACATCTATGCTAAATTATATAGGTAAGAAACTAATTACAAAAATATAAGTTTACATAGAGTTAAATAGTGCCAAGATAAAGAATCATAACCACGATGCATACACCGTAACAAATGCATTATCAATTAACAATTACAACTTATATAAGAATCTACACAGTCGCATTTCCAAGCCATTGCACCATTGCAAGCAATGGTGCTGTCACCATTTACCAAAAACCAACATCATTAACAAAACAAACAGTCTATAATATTAACCACGACCAACATTATCAACCAAGTATTCATTTACGGAGCTGAACCACACCAGTCTTGGCTTGAAGGCGGTAAACCCAACAAAAACTCCAAATCATATACACATCTCTTGATGCTTTACATCAATTACAAGCAGACCATTCTAGTTGCAACCCTTAAAACCCAAACCACGCATTCATCCAAACAACGAGCTTCACGCTCTGTCAAAACACCAACCTGTTGCCACCTTTTCACACACCTGGGTCACGTGGCAGAAATATTCAAGCCACTCGGTGTGTCCTTGGGGGCAAGTCTTGAGTCAAGGCTGTCACCTTGTTCTTGACTCCTCTGTTTAGGCTCAACTCCTAACGAAGCCAAGGGGGGTAGACCCTATTAAGTTACTAAGGATGATTTCTTAGTGTGGTGATGTTAAACTGAATCAGTTACTTAGGAGTTTGAATATTTTAACTATAGACAATTAAAGATGACAAGATACGAAAATAAACACACGAAAGCACAAAGCTGATACACAATATATATATGAAGCAAAAATGCCCAGTGCCTTAAAATGGAGTCAGAAATATAATCGATATGCTTGCATGTGCTTGGAGTGAAAGTTTTACAATTGCATCTTGGTATGTTTTAAGTTAAAATTGAAGTATGAGTTGATTAAATTAGGCAAAAGGGGGACTCCAGATATACCCGAGAGTACTTGGAGTATGTCCAAAACAAAACCTTTACGACTACCCGCAAGGAATATGTGGGATGAAATGGAGTCTCTGAGGCTATTGTTCGTAACGCACCCATTAGGGTGTGACAGAGATTGGTGCCCCGAGGTCACTTTTCAGTAAGTTCCCGCTTCCTTTGGTTATTTTGCCACTGTAAAGGTTTGATCTAGGTGTTGAATTTTCACCTAATGGTTTGTCAATTGGGGAGAGTGAGTCCTAATTATGCTAGTCACCCAAGTGATTTTGATACAGCTTGACTGATCGGATGAACCGCAGCCAAGTACAAAGCATACACACTGGAGTCTTGTAAATTTTAATAAGTTTTAAACTGGGTGTTCTTGTTTAAAAGAAAAGCCTCCAAGAACCTCTTTCAATCCAAGTGGATCTCAATCGGGGAATCGAGGAGGGATTAATTTTAAATTTGCTGATAAACAAATGATGTAAAAAAGCAAACAGATACACAGTTCTAGTTTCTTAATTAATCCTACCACGAATCTCTTTCCCCTTACGGGTCAATCGGGAAATCGTGGGGTAGGTATTACGATTAATTTGTAATGTAAGATATGGAGTATGGAATTAATAACAAAATCAAGAATACTATCCTACAAATTAGATCAATGCTAGTAAAAAATAAATAAACAAAAATTGACGAAAAAGGCACCGACACAAATCCCCCCAGGGGGGATGGGGAATGGGCTCGAAAGAGCCTATTCCAGAATGATTTTATTTATTAATGGTTACAATATCAGAGAACTGATATATCAGAAACTTCTTTGTCCTTATATAGGCTGAAACCAAGATTTTACAACTTTGGGAAAAATTTTGAGTTTTTTGGTGAAAAGGGAGACCCCTGGGGGGATTTGAATGCTCCTGAGGCCACTTCGAATGGCAGCTTCCTTTATTTTCTGTCAGAAATGCTAAAATAAAGCGAGTATATTAGAATAAAAAATTACCAAAATCACTTTAAGAGTACCTTTGGATCAGCCTACCTTATCTCACAAAAAATGAAGTTAAAACTAGCTAAACAGGCAGAAAAGGAACCAAGGAAAGCAAGATTTCCTTGGGATCTTGGCTTGCTGTTTGTGCAGCCAACAAAAATGCACTGATATTGATCCGGATTTATGTGCGAACGAAATGAAAGAATATATACAGAATCATAATAATAGACATTTTGCAAAGATAACAGAGATACAGTAAAAACATATTCTATTAAATGGCGAAAATAGAACAGACTGTAATACAATTGCTAGAATGGTGGTAGCTATCTCTGAGAAGAGATGTGGCTGCTACACTCATTCGTGCCAAGCTCAATACAAAATGAGGCCGAAGGGGCCTATTTATAATAATAATAGCGAGGTGAGAACCCCAAAAGTCCCAAAACGTAACCCTAGAAGATGAACCGTCATAAAGTTTGTGGCCCCACAGTGGTAAGTTGAACAGTCAACTTCCCGGGGTCATAACTTTTGCATACGATCTCCGATTTGGGCGTTCGAGAACTCGTTAGAAAGGTCTATCTAAGCTTTACAACTTTTGGTCGGCCAAATGCATGCCAATGGAAACCATTTAGCCCCGAATCTCCAAAAAACGTCGTTTAAGGCCTCAAAACGGCCCCGGAAGTTTAGGACTCGAAAAACTGCCGAAAAATAACCAGGAAACTGCCACAATGGACAATTGTTTTGAGCCAGTGGAATAGGTGGGTGGCCACCGATCTCCATCTGGATCAATCCTCCCTCCTTAGGAAGCAATGGTCTCCATTGCGTCGAATCCCATATCATATCTCGAACTGTGTGTTGAGTTGATCTCCTGGTGCGGCATTTGTTGAAGTGAAGAGGCTTCTTTTCTTTGGTCTCCCGAGAAGGCTGTAATTGTTGTATGGACGATTTGTTTCTAGATGAGCACCTTGAATGCGTGGCCTTGCATCGTAGAGGTACTCGGATAGAAGAGGAAACAATGGATCTGTCTTCTTCTTGTGTCTGATGAGCAGAGACACCCTGTGCAGAGGGTGTGGAGGTCTCTGTGATCTTATGTTCTCCTTCAGACGCAATTGTGAAGAGGAATAATTTTCTGATGTGGGATTTTATCTTCCTACCTTGCGAGACTTTGTTAGGTGCAACTGTCTCTGGGATCCGGTAGAGTTGTCCTCCCAAAGTGATAATGACACTGCGAGGCCGTGACTCATATACAGCATGACGCTTCCACATATATGGTTGTCCTAAAAGAACATTACAGACTTCAAGTGGGGCTACATCACACAGTACCTCGTCTTGGAAAGGCTTGATTCCATATGGCAGGAGGCATTGTTGAGTAATGCGGATACCTCGTCCTTGGCTTAGCCAACCGAGGCTGTAAGGTTGCGGGTGTGGTGTTGTCGGAAGCTCCAATCTCTTGACGACTTCTGCCGAGATCAGGTTCTTTTGGCTGCCATTGTCAACAAAAAAATGTAGAGGCATCCCCTTCACCCACATCTGCGAGTGGAATAGGCGCTCCTCTGCCTCTGACTCTTCAGGATCCTCGAGTTGAATCTGTGCGGTAGCAACA
>LPNX010927205.1:0-45664 GCA_001517045.1 Pseudotsuga menziesii
ATATTAAGATTTAGGTTATTTTCATTTTTAAATTATCAAAAATTTAAATTAAAAATTGGAGGACGTGTCCTCATCCCTTACATAGACAAGCTATTTAATCAAATGATCAAGCAGGGGTTTCCTAAACCTTGGACTCAAGCCTCCTTTTCCCTACCTTTAAAAGTGGGGATACAAATAACCCCTCTAATTATCAGACAATTATGATTAACCCTCTCTTAGCCGACTTATTTGGTATTATATTAGAAAAGAATATGAGAATATGGATTGAAAGTGAAGGCAAGCGGGATAAAGGACAAGCAGGTTTTAGAAGTGAACACTCAACAATGGACCACCTCGTTACGCTTAGGATCATTGTGGAGGATTGTCGTAATGATAAATCCAATCTCTTATGTTGCTATATGTGGACTTTAGAAAGGCATTCGATATGGTACATAGAAATAACCTCTCAAATAGATTGGAAGAGATAAAGGTTCCTTTTGAGTTGAGATCTTTCACAATAAGGCTATACGAGAATTCCATTGCCAAGTTTAAGAGCAACGAGAGGTGGTTGAAAGACATTAAGTGTAATATCGAAGTTAAACAAGGTTTCCCCCTCTTCGCTACCCTATTTGGCATTTACATCGATAAGCTAAAAGGTTGTTTAGAGGAAGCAGGATGTGCTAGCACGATCTTAGTTGGAATAGTCATCGTCCTTCTTCTCTATGCTGGCGATATTTTTCTTCTCGCAAGATGCCCATCTGATCTTGATAAGAAACTAAGACTTCTTAAGGATTTTTTCTCTACCATGGGTATGACTGTTAACAATGATAAAAAAAAAATTATGATTATTAAATCCAAGAAGGACACTTACGCTAACTTTGTGTATGACAATACAAACTTGAAGGAAGTGTCTTCTTACAAATACCTAGGAATTTCTATTCATCACAAGCTCAACTAGAACTATACCATTGAGAAAAGGATTAATGGAGGGTGGAAAGATTATTTTGGGCTTGAAAGTAATTGTAAAGCAGCAAACCTTGTGATGTGGGATAAAAAAAAGATCCTCTTTGAAACCTTAGTCACTCCTATTATCTTGTATGGAGGTGAGGTTTGGGGTTGTAGCATCTCTAGAGAATCCTCGAGAAAGATTGAGCAAATCCAGAAGCATTGTATTACGTATAACCTCAAAATTAAAAGAAATACACCCTACCCCATTCTCTTTATAGAAGCGGGTCTTTCCCCTATCGAGATCCTAGCTATGACTAGGCTTTTGTTGTACAAGCACAAAATCAATAACATGGGAGACCATAGACTTTCTACTCTAGCTTTAAATTATAGCCAAAACCACCTAAGGCTTAAGTGAGGTTGCTATAAAGATACAAGGCCTGTTAGACCATTCGGAGATCAAAGAAAATGTTGCATTGCAAAATATTAATAAGATTAAACTATTGTTACTTCTAAGTTTAAAGATAAAATGTGTTGTGCTAAATACAATTTTAAAACAAACTAAATAATTTAGGTCGAATAAACCAGAGTTTGGTCTCATGGGAGGTTAACCATCATCATCATCATCATTCAATTTAAATGTTAAAACATATATTTCATTATTTTTAAAATATTAAATAATTTTGAATATTATTATTATTATTAAATTATTATAGATCCAACACCATTAAGAGAACTCCCATAAGAGGGGTGATTTGAATCCGTAACCTCCATTTACAACATATATTTCATATCAAGCTAATCACAAATTAAACAACAACCCTAGTAGCTACAAAAATATTAATATTTTATATAATTATATAATTAATTTTATATAATTAACTAAATTAAATATTTATTAAATTACCTTCATAACATATTTAACCATCTAATTTACACAATTAACCTTTCACAACCATAAAATAATATTTATATAACAATAATAATAACCACATTCCAAAATCTTAACCTTATTTAAATATCTATTACAAATATTATTACCATTAATATAATATATCTTGACATTTTGACGACATAATGTTTATAATTTTAACTCAAAATGTTTTTAAATATTTTAATATTTTTTCCATATCATTTAATAAATCTTTAAATTTATAACATATATTTTTTTAATTACGTAATTGAATCCTTTATCATTATTAATATTAAAAGCGTCCGCATAAAAGATTAAAACCATTTTATTTAAAAACGCTTCTAAATATTAACCAAATTCAGATTCTATAAAACGCTTACCTACACTATACCTGGAGAGTCCTAACTTCGAAGATAAGTGATGCAACTAGAATAGTCGCAGGGATCGTATATACATAGATTCAGCGAATCCATGGCTTCCGAGGGCGATCCTAAGGGGTGCATGGAGCAGCAGCCTTAACTAAAATTATTTGGAATGGATCTCACTGAACGATACTCTACTTTCAGCCTTGATCAGCCTGTACATAGTTTCGGAGGACAAATCCCTCCAAAGAAGCTCGGTCATAAAATGGTGCCAGAGTTAGAGAATAACCGGGGCCGCAACTTTCTTTTGTCCAACACAGAGGGGTCCGCTTTCAAGAGCTGGAGCTCCGCCCAAGGCTCCGAACGCCGCAATTTTGTTGTGTCTAACACAGATCAGGGTTCTGCTTCCAAGAGCTCAAGCTTAGCCGAGGGCTCCGAAAGCCGTATCTTCCCTTGCCGCTATTGCTCAAGAAAGTTCTTCAATTATAAGGCACTGGGAGGCCATCAGAAGGCCCATAAGGAGGAGCGGACTGCAAGCAAATCAAATGCCAGAATGAACAGGCTGCCAACTAACTTCTTTGAGTATCCTGCTGTAGGGCAGAAGCCTGCCCATGCTATATATGCTTCCAATGTTATACTTTCTCAGAATATTGAGCTTGTGTCAATCCCCTTATCGTCCCTGAAAAGGGCAAGAAATGACATTGAATTGGGGTCAGGTGTTTTACCTTCTATGAAGAGGCCGAGAAACGAAGATGCTCAGCAGCACAATACGGTGCCCAGAAACGAAGATGCTCAGCAGTTCTTGAATTCTAAGGCATTGGGAGGCCATCAGAATGCCCATAAGAAGGAGCAGACTGCAAGCAAATCGAATCCCAAAGTGAACAGCCTGTCAACTAACTTCTTTGAGTATCCTGCTGCTGTACCGCAGAAGCCTTCCCATGCTATATCTGTTTCCAATGCAAGGATGCTTTCTCACAATATTGAGCTGTTGTCAATCCCTTTATCATCTCTGAAAAGGGCCATAAATGACATTGAAATAGGGGCAGGATCAGCTTTACCCTCTGGGAAGAGGCCCAGAAACGACGATCCTCAGCAGCACAATACGGTGCCTGGTCGTATGGTTAGACTTAGTGCAAGAAGCGAGGAGCTTGACTTGTCTTTGCATCTTTGATGCATTAAAAATTCAATATTTTTTTGCTTTTATTAGGGAGCATTCTCACTGGTTTGTTTCCCATCTGAGCTTGCAGTCGAGTAGCCAGACTGGCCAGTGCACTTCTTTCCCATAATCTTTGATTTGATATAACCAGCTCTTCAGAAGCTGAGGGAATAAAATATATTAACATCTAGTAATCGGATTGTTTATAATGCCTTTGTTGAAATGTTTCGAAAATTTAAAGTTTTTTCTTTAATTTTAAAAATATTGTAGTAAAGTAATTAGTATAGATTCGTTTTAAAAGTAATTAGTATACATTCGTTTCAAAGTAGTGCGATGCTTTACAATTTAGTATGGCGGAGATGTTGTCACTTCAAGTTATTTAAGTTAACATATTTTAATAATAAAAAATAAAAAACATATCCACTTAAAAAATACATATGTTTTAATGAAAATTACATATATATATATTGTGCTAATTTAATCATTATGATTATTCATAACGTTAATTTTTTTTATATGTTATAAATTTAAGATAAAAATATTTACACCTCAAGTAATTGGACCTCACCATGTACTTTATACATACTAATTTCAGATGGATCTATATTGGTAAACTTGACTGAAAACATTACATGAAGTAATTGCTCCGGCATACTAGATTATCACACCACTAATTACGTTTACCTTAATCTAATTATTTAAATAGAATAAGTAATTTTTTTGTTTTTGTTTAAGAAACATATACTCATACTCAAACTGGGTTTCAACAACAATTTTAGTTTAAATATATAAATCGTTGTTCGAAAAATTGACAATACGAATCTAAAAAACAACTAAATTAGTAGGTGGTTATCTAAATGAACTTAACATACACAAATAAAGCTTGGACTTCACGTAGGAATTAACTTAAGTCGGTTCGTTGCTTGGACTTCACCTAGGAATTAACTTAAGTCGGTTGGCTGGTCACGGTTGTTAAAGTTGATATTTGTATACTCTTAAACTATCGATGTAAAATAAAACTCTAACTCAAGAATAAGGTTATTTTTGTATATGATTTATAAACTTCGAGTATGTGTCAAACATATCCTACCTCTTTCTTGAATGGCCTTAGATCGGCTCTATTTTAACTTCATTTTTAACGACGAATATACACAGTAAATATTCAGAATTTTTACCACTTGAAAATTAGATTTCTATTCTTGAGAAAGTATTTGTTTATTCAGGTTTTCTTTTTAATGATTACTATTTTAACTTCATTTTTAACAACGAATTTACACAGTAAATATTGAGAATTTTTATTACTTGAAATTTAGATTTCTATTGTTGAGAAAGTATTTGTTTATTCAGGTTTTTCTTTTAATGATTACAATGTGTGAAAATATGGAATATGTCAATCCTACATATAGAAAGTTATACATTAAAAAACATGAATAAATAACTATTGTCTTCACAAAATAAGTATGAGACTATATATATGTTTTCATACCATTTTCCAATTTATTGGCCATAGAATTCAGAAGTTAAGGTCCCTCGAGCTTACTGCAAGCCATGTAAGCTTATACGAGCTTTAACATGCTAATATATATTTTAGGGTTTACCTTTATCTTAAAATTAATTGGTAGAAAAATATTAACTTGACATAATTGAGAAATTCACTCTTTAATTGTAAATTCCTTGAACATATTTAACTAAAAAAATTAGACATATATTATCCATATATACATATATATATATATAGTTGTTCAAAATATCTCTTTTGATTCTTTCAACTAAGACTTCACAATATGCAAATTTTCAATTAATTTGATTCATTTCTTAAAACCAAGCAAGGAAAATTTCAAAAAGAAATACCCATTAGAATTTAAAACTAAATATTGAAAAATAACTCATCAGTAATTTATGTGGGTGTGACAATGTTTGCTTGCTTAAATTCAACAATAGACCTCCTAATCGTAGAACACAAGAAACATTCCTCTATTTCTTGCTGGTTCACCCACGAGTGAGTGCAAGATAGGGAAAATTTCTATTTTCCTTTATTTTCTATTAATTTGATTCATTCCTTAAAACCAGGTAAGGAAAATTTCAAAAAGAAATACCCATTAGAATTCATAACTAAATATTGAAAAATAACTCATCAACAACTTATGTGAGTGTGACAATGTTTGCTCACTTAAATTCAACAATAGATCTCCTAATCGTAGAACACAAGAAACATTCCTCTATTTCTTGGTGGTTCACACACGAGTGAGTGCAAGATAGGGAAGACAAAACTTTAATGTTCTTTTGCAGTGAAAAAAAAATCTTTAAAACTTTTACATTATTCCTCGCGTAAGGATCATATTCTGATTCTGATTCCTAGGTTTGCCCTTGACTACAACTAAGCAATACCAAGAGTATCTCTCAGTTCTTGAATCATTGGGTTATTTTCGGTATCTTGATTACGTATTAGTACATAGTACTACCTTTACTGTAAGACAATCTTTATCTCTAGATAATGGATGATGGATTTCTTAGGTATTTCCTCGCCTCAACTCTTGTTTCTTTATTTTTTTAATTATTATTTTTTTCTTTTCTTTCTGCCCCATTGGAATCTTGCTTGAGTCTCTTTTTGTTGCTCAATTAATGAATAGAAATTTAACATGACCATGACTAATAATTGTAACTAACAAAATTATAATCTTCAATTTTTTTCTAATTTGTTTGGATAATGTTTATCCTTATTACATATATACATACAAAGGAAAAATTATGCATTTAGGGTATCACTATTCCCCTCCCCTTTTAAATAAGTCATCATCGACGTTAACTTTCCTTAGCAGATTAGATGAGGACATGATTCCCTCATTGCATCCTCTGATTCCAAGGTTGCCTCTTCAAGTTCAAAATGTTTACATTACACTTTTACTTGTGCAATGGATCTGTTTATTAGTTAGATCTCCCTCCTATCCGGAATACATACTCGTTCGAACTGAAAGTCTCCTTCTGGTTCCACCTTGACCAAATTCCAACCAATTATATGTCTAGAATCAAGTACATATTTTTTAAGAAAAGAAAAATGAAACACATTGTGAATTCTAGTAAAAGCTGGGAGTCCCAATTGATAAGCTACTGGTCCAGTATGAGCCAAAATTTGAAAGGGTCCATAGAACTCAAGCGCTATTTTTTCACAGTTACCCAATGTCAGAGAACTTATTTTGGGCCTAACTTTTAGATAGACATGCTCCCAACTTGAAATTTCCTAGGAGTTATTTTTATATCTGTAGAACTTTTCTAAAAATCATGTGCTTTTTTTACTTTTTTTCCTGACATAATTTACTATAATGAATTTACTATAATTTACATTTTTCCTAACATGATTTATTATAATTTACTGTAATGAAAACAACAATAATGAATCGTTTACAAACTATCGAATAGTCGATTTTGAGTTGTAAGTGGACAGCAGGCTGGCGCCATTAATGCTCCTTGGGGATCATGGAAGACCCAACATAGGGTTTGGCTTCCACGATGGCTTGTCATTTCATTTTGGTTGTTTGGGGTTTGGTCTCAAGTGGCACTGCGCAGGGAAAAAATGGAGGGGAATGCTGGCTAAATGAAGTGTTGAGGCTTGGAAATTTGCAGGCAACAATAGCAAGGGATTCTCCCCAGTCAACGTTCCCAACTAGCCCGTGACTATTTGGTGTATGGAATCCATTCGGTTTGCGGTACGGCTACCGTAGGTCAAGTAACAAAAGGTTTTACCAGTTGCGGCCCGGTCCACCGTATGTTTTTGTATTTTGACTTAAAGTATGAGATGCACGTGCCTAATTAAAAATGCAGGGTGATAAGGATGCAAGGAGTAGTCACAATGTGATGCGCAGGTTCTTACCTCTCATCATAGAACTCACAAGCATCTAAATCACATATGTAGCAATAAAGTGAAACTAATTATCTATCTATCTATCCCCGGGGAGCCAAATTGTAACTGATTTATGAGTAATGTATATTGTACAAGCATTATAAAGAGAAATTATAGATAGCTGATATTCCTTCCTACAACACATGAACGATTAAATATTTTTAGACAATCAGATAGCCAATTGTTTATGAACAGCATGCATTACTCATGGTGGTAATTTCACAAAATAAACCAGAAATAATTTAAACAAAAACATAGGCTCTAAGAGTTAGAACGATCTCACAGTTAATGGACAAAACTGGAAAAACAAAATAGTTCATCTTTCACCAATCCATAGCATAGAATTTGAACGTCCCACCAAACTTTCTCCAACGGGAAAACAATAATTCTTTATTGCAAAAAAAAGTAGTTCTTCTTACAATATATCTTTCCATTTCTCACTCGGAAAAAGCCCCTTCTTCTTCTAAGTCTTCTATATTTGTACAAAAAAGGATGAGATTGTTGGGCTGCCCACAAATAACCCTTGGGCTTCCCAACTCTTCGCCTCCCAAAATTTCACTTTCCTCAAATGTTTACAAAGTCGTTACATATTACACAAGTGAACAATCCTTCACTAGGATGGCCCCACTTGAGTATTTAGAAATTTCTTCCACGCCAAAGCTTCAGAGGTGATGCCTTCAAACGCACAAGGTTCCAAAAATTGAATGTTTATCTCGAACTTCGTGGCTTGGTTCTTGATGGCCTCAATTCTGACCGCACTCAAACAAAGCTGATCCTCCAATAGCTGCACACTGATGGCGGAATGATCTACTTCACTCCTTAAGATCTGGTCGTCGAGGGCTTAAATGTGCTGTATTTTTGCTTCCTCCTCTTGATACCTCTTCTGCAAAATCTCCACAAATGAGTTGTGGTCCGAAAAAACATCTAGCCTCTACTAAGCTTCTACTTGGCACCGATTATAGGTAATCAGGAGCCTTCTGAAGAATTCTATGCATGCTCCTTTTGTCTTTCTAACATCCTTTTTTAAATCCTCTACTGTGTTTATAGCAAACTCTAATAAGTCATAATCCTGCTTAAGGGCTAGTCAATCTTTTGAGGGCAGCTTTGCAGGAGTTTCTTCATTATTTTCCAGCCTTTCCATTCTTGTTGTCAGGACTTCCAGGACGTCCTCAGATCTATCAACAAAATAAGAGGAAGTCTCCAGAATTTCCTCTAATCGGCCATCTACTTGCAAAACTTTGCATCTCTCCTCTTCTATGGCAGTCTACAGCTAAAGCATCTTGGCATTTTGTGCTAGCACATGTTCCTTGAAAGGTTGGAGGTCAACCTGCTGCTCTTTTGCTTCCTCTAAAGCGGTTGTTAAAGAAGAAATCTGCTCTTGAAGTTTCATCTCTTGTTCTTGAGCTTGCTTCTCACTTGCCTCCAAGGTGGTCTTTTGCAGCTCTAAGTCTTCTATCTTTCCCAGCAGCTGTTCCTTCTCCACCCTTAGCTCTTGATACTCTTGTTGCACTCTTTCCAAACACTCTTGTGTAGTTTCCATAGACCTCCTTTCTTCTTGGAGAACCTGCAGTTCATCCTTTGAATACCTCATCTCTTTTTGCATGTCCTCATATTTTCTCTTCAGCCTACTATTTTCTTCTCTCTCCTTTATTAATGTGTCTTTCAGTTGAGCAGAAGACTTCTTGGATTGCTCCAGATCTGTCATGATTTTGTCTACATTATCCCTTGAAGCATGGATCAATGCAGCTCCTGCTCTAATGGTAAATCTGGGATCTCGGTCTGTCCCATATAGAATGGTTGTATCCGTTATCATCTTCCTAGATAGACCTCCTGTCTTTTCCTTCTTTCCAGTTCTCTTCACTATCCTCTTTGTCTCTTTGTCATAGAAGTCAGTATTAAAATCAAATATTTCTTCCCCTGCCTTCTGTACAAAAGGGACCAGCTTAAGTGTGGGGACCATAGACTATCCAGGTATGCTGATAGCCAGTACTTCTGGGTCCTGAACCTCGGGGTTCTCCACATCCTGATTCTGAATATCAGCTGTGCCAGAGGCTGACTGTTCTGTCGTTTTCTGAGTCAGCTTCAACCTCTCTGCTTCCTGTCTCTTAAGCTCCTCATCTAGCTTTCTTTTTCTTTCTTCTTCTTCATTTCTCACATCTTCTTTTGGTTTTTTGGCTACCTCTTGGGTAGCTCTTCTCTTTTCTTCTTCTTCTCCCTTCAACCATCCCTCAGCCTCTTGGGCTAACCTTTGGGCTTCTTCATCTCTTTTCCTAGCTTCTTCATCAGCTTTCGCTTGTTCATCCTGCCCCTTCCCACCTTTGGTGGTGATCTTCTTTTTGAACCTTTTCCTCAAGGCTGTTATATTCAATGCACTGCAGAAGACGGAATCTTCTCTGTCCCAATGATGAGTGTATTCGAAATGAACATTTTCCTCTTTGCAGTGTTCAGCTACTTTGTTGCGGGAGTCATTTATATGGAAGGGAATATCACCAAAATGAAACCTTTCCAACTCTTCTACAAACTCATCTTCTTTCTTCACTCTGGTAAACTTATAACTTCCTAACTTGAAAGGTAACGGGGGATAGGTAGCCTTCTTATGTTCAAACAAAAAGCTTCCTATGCCATCCAGGAAGACTTGCCTAACCGCCTCTTTATGAATGATGTAGTCTATGGCATATTTGGGTAATAGGGAGGGTGCTCTGGAACCTACAAACATCCTGAAGTAGAGGCCATTATCAGTCAAATAATAATCCACATATTCCTCAATTACCTGCAATGCCTCTTCTGACATGCAGTCACATTTCTTCAGAAAAATGAGAGTATACAATGGCATGATGAAATGTTCAGAGACCTCCCAGTAGTAACTGTGGTACTTGTGCACCCATAGTGGCTTGTATGCAGAATAAAAAGGCATCCTCTCCCTATCCCAGATGCACCTTAGACTGGGGAAAGGTTGATTGCGCAGTATACGATCGACGAGTATGGAACTCATGTAAAATTCTGACCTCTTTTAGGACACTCCTCCCAAAGCTGAGGCCATGCAGGCTGAAATACTATTTGACACTATGTTGGCCCAGTTGAAGATGGTCCCCTAGGTCGCAACATAAAAGATAATGGGCATCCACTCCAATTTGATGCTTTTTCCATGCGCTCTTCCAAAAATTGTATTGAGCATCAAGGCAATGAACCTGTATGGGGCACTTAAGCTCGCTATGTCATATTCTCCCGTAGGCTTGGTTCTGAAATTTCTTCCAGACAACAACATTCTTTTGAGGGTCTCAACAAGGTCCATTCTGATTTTTTTTAACCAATTGTCAGACAAAAATATTTGTGCTTCTGGCAGGTGGTAGGCTAGGGATACATATCCTGAGCTATAGATAGCATAGCCTTGTTTGTCAACATTCTCCAGGATCATAGTGGTTACATCTCCTCGGGGTAGAATCCAACCAATCACTTCAGAGCATGGGAAGAACTCCGGTCTTGTGGCAATCTTCATGAGTGAAGATCTCTCTATATTGGCGTAGATGCCTTCTTCCTCCAAACCCATATCAGGCACCTTTCAACACGTGATTAACTTATATATCTCTCCCCACTGTTACTCAAGATCTACACCAGATATGCACTTGGTGTCCTCATAGATGTATTCGGTTTTGATGATAACTTCCACGTCGAGATCCTCTTTGACCACAGGGGCCTTCTTCTTTTGTCGCTTCGACATTTTGAGTTCAAAATCTTCCTATCATATATGAAATTATAATCATTAGGCCATTTTCGTCTAAGTTGCAAACATTGAGACAACAATGTGCAATGTTTAACTTCATGTATGTTTAACATGACAGAAATTAGGTAAATGAAGTAAATATGTGCAAGCTAACACTGCTGTCTAATACCAAAACAGCTCTATCAACAAATCTCGAGCGAGGAAACAAAATCTACATTAAAGTGAAGAAAACTTGGTCTCTCTGTGGACGCCATGATCATCGCGCTGCGTTGGAAAACAGGGAACTTATGCAAGTTTTCAATGGTACATTTTCAGGAAAGACACTTTCTGTGCAAATCTATGGTCAATAATATGCTGTGCAGTGCTATATAACCCCCAACCGGCTTAGGTTCGAAACTGACCGCGAACCGGGTTGCTTGAAACAGCGTGGCTTTGGTTTGAAGGATATGGGCAACACAAAAAAAATGGGGGGGAAACTAGTATAACATCACAGGGAGGCCATGAACGACCTTTCCCAAACAGCCTATCATCAAATGGGGCAGACTAGTGCAGACAGCTCAACGACCGTCTGCACCAATCTCCCCAACCACTAAGCGCAGGGTCGAAATACATAACGGCTACGGAGGGAAATTACCCTGTGGGCCAAAAAACGCCCCCACTGACAGTTACGATACAAACCCCTCACTATATATGCATGTAAATAACGGGGTCAAGAGAAAACAGCTGTAGAAAAACCCTAACTGTGAACTAAAATCAAAACGCTCAATAGAACGAAATGGGTAAGGCGAACAAGATCCTACCTGGCAGTGTTGCGTGACCGGCAGAAGGGGACTGTCGAGCTTCCACGGTTGAGCCACCTAGAAACGTGGGTACACCAACAACGGGGGTCCTTGCGAGCTTGAGCGAACGATAGCACACGATAATGATAGTTCACGATAGTCGAAAATAACAATAGAATAATAAGCTCGACCCCGTGTACATATATATATGGACAAACATAAGCGACGGGGAAAATATCGGACGGCAGAAATAAAAGGATCTGAGGTCACATGGACATCTCTTCCTGCATTGTCGAGGGTCAAAACAACTAAGCTAACCGTCGAGACATCCGCATCGAAGCTTCGCAAGATTAATTGTTGTAGTGATAGCAGAATCAGGAGCCGCAACGACAGAACCGTAAAGGACATCACCGTTCGCGATATTAAAAAATCTAGATCGGAGAAAAAATGACTAAAAGACTGGAAGGCTAGTGCCTTTTTCATTCGCAACGGTGGAAGCCCAAAACTTAAGGATCAATAAAAACAACAACGCGGGGTTGAAAATTCAATGTATCAGGGGGCTTCACAATCTTCCATCCGCAACTGCGGAGAACGTAGAAGCAACACATTTCGACACGAAAAGAAAAAATCAGCCGATTGAGACAAATGCATTGGAGAAGAATAACGAATCTACAACTTGTTATTTTTCCGCAATGGTGGGAGCGCAAGCAAATGAAATTCCGATTCAAACACACTGAAAATGCATTCAAAGGCAATGATAAAGCTTAAACAAACAGTGGATCGATTCAAGCATTAGAAAAAGTCTTTCTGAAGGATCATTAGATCAAATCAAAGAAGAAAATCAAACCGATATAAGCAAGAAGGAGGGTCCCGAAATTTTTTTGGAATTTTGGGAAAATGTTTCAGCTGCAACAATTGGCGACTACCTAGTGAACCCCAGATTTCTGACTTAACTTCTTCCCAGTAAAAGAATGTCTAGGTCAAAATTGAAATCTTCTAGATATTTGTATTCCTAAGCTGGCCAACCCATACATTCAAATCATTGAGAAGCAGTTCATTCATTGGGAAAAGGTAACATCAGAAATATTTGCAAGTCTGAATAACTCTTTTGAGGAGTAATAAGTGACCTTTATTTTACCCATCCTTAGGTAGTTTCTAGCTTGGACACCACAGGATTGTAACATATAGTACACAGCATTATCGCTTTGTTCCTCATTCCCATGCCAAGTGCACTTTTGTGCTGTTTCAACTTTAGTTCTTATGAGTCCTCCATCTACCTTTCTTTCTGAATTTATTCAGGCTCCTCTATCTATAGTGTCCTTTTGTGTGAGAGAAGAATTCACTTTTCATCTCACAGACGGAGAGGAACTTTTGGCAATTTGAAATTCATGCTTTTGATACTTTGCTTTGATATGTATTGTTTCTTTAAGGAGTTTTGACTCTTGATAGCTTTTAGGTTTTTCTGAAATCATGGCATGGGATCATTTATATATGATATACTGTTTACCTTGCTTCCTCTCCGTGGGTCCTTTGCTGCCACTCCCTTGGACATTTTAGATGTGAAATGGATGGAGCCTCGAAATAGTATTCTAGACTTCTTAATTCTGAGTTATTACAGGGGTTAAGTAGGACTCAATGAATGCATGGCCAATTAGGAACACTGATACTAGAAGAAATTCTATGTTTTAAAGCACAGTCTTTTGCTCAAGATTTTAGTTAATTAAGAACCCTGATGTTTTCAATGCAACCAAAAGTTTGTCTCTTTATTCAAAACCAAAAGAACTAATAACAAAGCATTAAATCAACAGGAAACAGCTTCGAATTATTTATGTACAGAATCATTAAAACAAAAGAAACGAAGAAGTGCCCACTCCTGAAAATCTTTTAACCTAGTGAGTCAAGGGGTGGGCTGGATTGTAGACATGAGATCCCTAACCATGGTTTAGCTGTGCTATTTTTGAAATCAAAACCATGTCTACTAGTCTACATTCATCCTTATCGGCCTGAGGAAGTTGAAGGAGCTCAGGCTGAGTGTAAGTCATAGAACTAGCCTTTCCTAAGGTATGATATCTTAGTTTAAGCTCTGTTAGATAATTTCCTAGGATAGAATTAGCAGATTCATTACCTTCTCCCAGCTTAGTGACAGTATGCTTCATGTAAGGTTCTCTCAAAATTTTAATCTGATTTGGGGTACCCTTAAGAGGTAACCACAAATGAGACCAGTCTGAAGCAAAATAACCTTTTAACCTAGCAGACCAATATCAGTTAAGAATAAGCCCATATCCATCTGGTACGTCAGCCACCATAATGTCAATAAATTGACATATCTTGTTATTTGCAGATAAGCGTATGAGAACATTCTTCATTTCTCCCACTACTTTGACACATGTTCTATCTAATTGCACTACTTTCCATGCTGTGGGCTCTCACTGCCCATTAATATTTTTGCAAAATTCAATTGTCATAACATTTACCGATGACCCAGAATCTACCAAACAATTATGCACATTATGATTTAGCATTTCTAGAGTCAAAAGAAAAGGCGGGGTTTTAGCTTTTTCTTCCCAATTGCCTTCTTCTCCCGGATGATTTTTTATGGGTAGATCTTTTTTAAGCTCTTTAATTTTTTCAGTGTGTCCTTAATGAACATCTACCTATCCTTCCACAGGTTTGGCAGTCTCATTGATTGGCTCTGTTTCCTGGTTGACAGTAGTGACTTTAGGTGTTTTATCTTCAACATTAGCATCTGCCCGTCTCTTGACATTCTTTTGCAATTTTTTAATCTTTGAAATTATTGCATTGTCTTTAATTGTTAGGTCTATGTCTTTTGTTGCTGTAGGTGTGTATTCATATTTAAGAGTGTTATCTTCTGTGTCGAAAAGTGAAACACCATCCCATAAAAACATGGTATCATTATCTTGTTTCTCTATGGTCTTGTCACTCTTTTCTTCTTTACCACTGTCCTTAGTCAATTTAGAGTCCAGCAGCTGATTCATAACCAATCTCATTGAATTTAACCATTGAGGACACTTCTTCTCAGAATGAGGTTGTTGGTGAAAAGTGCAAAAATTATCCCCCCCTACCTCTGTTATATTCACTGATGCTAAATTTGGTGGAGGGATCTTCAATTGGTTCCTATCCTCCCTTTTTTGGTAGTAGGGTTTGTAAGTTTTCTGAACTTCCCTTTCTTTCTCCAGATCTATTATTCGGTTGGATAGTTTCTGAATCATTCTCAACATTCCCTCAAAATCATGTGATTGCTCCTCTTTTGGTTTAGACAACAACAAGGCTCTATTCCTGGTAGTTTTTTCTTCAGGTTGCTTGGGATAGTCTTCTATACTTTACTTTTCAGCCTCTACCCTTTCTGCTTCTTCATAAGTCTCTACCAATGTAGATCTGGCTTTCATTTTGGAAAACAAGGCCAGATCAAGTCCTAGGGCTAAGGTATAATATTCAATTAGGACCTTGTCTGAGGGTCTGTCAGTTTCAAAAAAGTTCTTTAGGTATGTTGAAAACCTTTGAGTAAAATGATGCACCTTCTCATCCTTCTCTTTTTTTTAAAAACCTAGACCTCTCATCAGCAAGGCATGTGTCTTTTGGGCTGCGTATTTACTTCTGAAAATCCTTTCGAAGGTGTCCCAATCGGGAATAGAGTTTGCAGGAAAATTGAAGTACCAGGATGCTGCTGCTCCTTTAAGGGTATGTGGGAATAACCTACAAACAACATCTTCGTACTCCCCATCCCTTAACCCTTCTACTGCTAAATAGAAACTTTGCAAGTGGTCATCTACAACAGTCTTTTCATCGGGGTCAAACTTAGGTATCAGCTTTCCAAAAGCTTGAGGTAGGTTATGCAGAGGAGGTGTCAGGCTCAAAGGTGATCTAGCTCTCCAAACCGGCAGTGGGATGGGCTGATTCACATTTATAGAAACCGTGAGCAAAGGGGAAAGAACAGGAGTCTGAGCAAAGAGCAACGTAAGGTGAAACTGGGCTTACTTGCTTCAAGGGAAAAAACAAAGCCTATGAGTACTTGGGTTAATACAAAAGCTTCCAAATATCTACTGGTTCGGTAATCTTGGGAAAATAGGTTTCCACGGCCAGCCATGCACTGGCGGCCCTCCTTCTCGTGCTAGAAACTATTGAGGCCTAGAAATTCGTAGGCAACAACAACAACGGATTCTCCCCATTCAACGTTCCCAACTAGCTCGTGACTGTTTGGTGTAGGGAATCCGTCCGGTTTGCGGCCTGGCTACCATAGGTCAAGTAACAAAAGGGTTTTCCAGTTGCGGCTCGGTCCACCGTATGCTTTTGTAATTTGACTTAAAGTATGAGATCATGTGCCTAATTAAAAATGCAGGGTGATAAGGATGCAAGGAGTAGTCACAATGTGATGCGCAGGTTCTTACCTCTCATCTTAGAACTCACAAGCATCTAAATCACATATGCAGCAATAAAGTGAAACTAACTATCTATCTATCTATCCCCAGGGAGCCAAATTGTAACTGATTTATGAGTAATGTATATTGTACAAGCATTATAAAGAGAAATTACAGACAGCTGATATTCCTTCCTACAACACATGAACGATTAAAGATTTTTAGACAATCAAATAGCCAATTGTTTATGAACAGCATGCATTACTCATGGTGGTGATTTCACAAAATAAACCAGAAATCGTTTAAACAAGAACATAGGCTCTAAGAATTAGAACGATCTCACAGTTAATGGACAAAACTAGAAAAATGAAATAGTTCATATTTTACCAATCCATAGCATAGCATTTGAACGTCCCACCAAACTTTCTAGAACATGCAAACAATAATTCTTTATTGCAAAAAAAAGTAGTTCTTCTTACAATATCTCTTTACATGCCTCACTGGGGAAAAGCCCCTTCTTCTTCTAAGTCTTCTATATTTGTACAAAAAAGGATGAGACTGTTGGGCTGCCCACAAATAACTCTTGGGCTTCCCAACTCTTCGCCTCCCAAAATTTCACTTTCCTCAAATGTTTACAAAGTCGTTACATATTACACAAGTGAACAATCCTTCACGAGGATGGCCCCACTTGAGTATTCTGAAATTTCTTCCACGCCAAAGCCTCAGAGGTGATGCCTTCAAACGCACAAGGTTCCAAAAATTGAATGTTTATCTCGAACTTCGCGGCTTTGTTCTTGATGGCCTCAATTCTAGCCGCACTCAAATGAAGCTGATCCTCCAATAGCTGCACACTGATGGCGGAATGATCTACTTCACTCCTTAAGATCTGGTCGTTGAGAAATTTAATGTGCTGTATTTTTGCTTCCTCCTCTTGATACCTCTTCTGCAAAATCTCCACAAATGAGTTATGGTCCGGAAAAACATTTAGCCTCTGCTCAACTTCTACTTGGCACCAGTTATAGGTAATCAAGAGCCTTCTGAAGAATTATGTGCATGCTCCTTTCGTCTTTCTAACAACCTTTTTGAAATCCTCTGCTGTGTTTATAGCAAACTCTAATAAGTCATAATCTTGCTTAAGGGCTAGTCGATCTTTTGAGGGCAGCTCTGCAGGAGTTTCTTCATTATTTTCCAACCTTGCCATTCTTGTTGTCAGGACTTCTAGAACGTCCTGAGATCTATCAACAAAATAAGAGGAAGTCTCCAGAATTTCCTCTAATCGGCCATCTACTTGCAAAACTTTGCATCTCTCCTCTTCTATGGCAGTTTGCAGCTGAAGCATCTTCGCCTTGTGTGCCAGCACATGTTCCTTGAAAGGTTGGAGGTCAACCTGCTACTCTTTTTCTTCCTCTAAAGCGGTTGTTAGAGAATAAATCTACTCTTGAAGTTTCATCTCTTGTTCTTGAGCTTGCTTCTCACTTTCCTCCAAGGTGGTCTTTTGCAGCTCTAAGTCTTCTATCGTTCCCAGCATCTATTCCTTCTCCACCCTTAGCTCTTGATACTCTTGCTGCACTCTTTCCAGACACTCTTGTGTAGTTTCCATAGACCTCCTTTCTGATTGGAGAACCTGCAGTTCATCCTTTGAAGACCTCATCTCTTTTTGCATGTCCTCATATTTTCTCTTCAGCTTACTATTTTCTTCTCTCTCCTTTCTTAATGTGTCTTTTAGTTGAGCAGAAGACTTCTTGGATTGCTCCAGATCTGTCATGATTTTGTCTACATTATCCTCCGAAGCGTGGATCAATGCAGCTCCTAATCTAATGGTGAATCTGGGACCTCGGTCTGTCCCATATAAAATGGTTTTATCCATTATCATCTTCATGGAAAGACCTCCTGTCTCTACCTTCTTTTCAGTTCTCTTCACTATCCTCTTTGTCTCTTTGTCATAGAAGACAGTATTAAGATCAGGGATTTCTTCCCCTACCTTCTGTACAAAAGGGACCAGCTTAAGTGTGGGGACCATAGACTATCCAGGTATGCTGACAGCCGATACTTCTGGGTCCTGAACCTTGGGGTTCTCCACATCCTAAGTCTGAATATCAGCTGTGTCAGAGGATGAATGTTCTGTCGCTATCTGAGTCAGCTTCAGCCTCTCTACTTCCTGTCTCTTAAGCTCCTCATCTAGATTTCTTTTTCTTTCTTCTTCTTCATTTCTCACATCTTCTTCTACTTTTTTGGCTGCCTCTTGGGTAGCCCTTCTTTTTTATTCTTCTTCTCCCTTCAGCCATCCCTCAGCCTCTTGGGATAACCTTTGGGATTCTTCATCTCTTTTCATGGCTTCTTCATCGGCTTTTTCTTGTTCATCCTACCCCTTCCCACCTTTGGTGGTGATCTTCATTTTGAACCTTTTCATCAAGGCTGTTATATTCAATGCATTGCGGAAGACAGACTCTTCTCTGTCCCAATGATGAGTGTATTCGAAATGAACATTTGCCTCTTTGTAATGTTCAGCTACTTTGTTGCGGGAGTCATTTCTATGGAAGGGCATCTCACCAAAATGAATCCTTTCCAACTCTTCTACAAACTCATCTACTTTCTTCACTCTGGTAAACTTATAACTTCCTAACTTGAAAGGAAACGGGGGATAGGAAGCCTTCTTATGTTCAAACAAAAAGATTCCTATGCCATCCAGGAAGACTTGCCTAACTGCCTCTTTATGAATGATGTAGTCTGTGGCATATTTGGGTAATAGAGAGGGTGCTCTGGAACCTCCAAACATCCTAAAGTAGAGGCCATTCTCGGTCAAATAATAATCTGCATATTCTTAAATTACATGCAATGCCTCTTCCGACATGCAGTCACATTCCTTCAGAAAAGTGAGAGTATAAAATGGCATGATGAAATGTTCACAGACCTCCCAGTAGTGACTGTGGTACTTGTGTGCCCACAGTGGCTTGTATGCAGAATAAACAGGCATCCTCTCCTTGTCCCAGATACACCTTAGACCGGGGAAAGGTTGATTGCATAGTATACAATCAACAAGTATGGAACTCATGTAAAATTCTGACCTCTTTTGGGACACTCCTCCCAAAGCTGAGGCCATGCAGGCTGAAAAACTATTTGACACTATGTTGGCCCAGTTGAAGATGGTCCCCTGGGTCAGAACATAAAAAAAATGGGCATCCACTCGATTTTGAAGCTTTTTCCATGCGCTCTTCCAAAAATTATGTTGAGCATCAAGGCAATGAACTTGTACGGGGCCCTTAAGCTCGTTGTGTCATATTCTCCCATAGGCCTGGTTCTAAAATTTCTTCCAGACAAGAGAATTCTTTTGAGGGTCTCAACAAGGTCCATTCTGATGTTTTTTAACCAATCGTCAGACAAAAATATTTGTGCTTCTGGCAGGTGGTAGGCCAGGGCTACATATCCTGGGCTATAGGCAGCATAGCCTTGTTTGTCAACATTCTCCAGGATCATAGTGGTTACATCTGCCCAGGGCAGAATCCAACCAATCACTTCATAGCATGGGAAGAGCTTTGGTCTTGTGGCGATCTTCATCAGTGAAGATCTCTCTATATTGGCGTAGATGCCTTCTTCCTCCAAGCCCATACCAGGCACCTCTCGGCACTTGATCAACCTGTATATCTCTCCCCACTGGTACTCAAGCTCTACACTAGATATGCACTTGGTGTCCTCATAGATGTATTCAGTTTTGGTGATAACTTCCACGTCGGGATCCTCTTCGACCACAGGGGCCTTCTTCTTTTGTCGCTTCGACATTTTGAGTTTGGAATCTTCCTGTCATATATGAAATTATAATCACTAGGCCATTTCCGGCTAAGTTGCAAACATTGAGACAACAATGTGCAGTGTTTCACTTCATGTATGTTTAACATGACATAAATTAGTTAAATGAAGAAAATATGTGCAAGCTAACATCGCTGTCTAATACCAAAACAGTGCTATCAACAAATCTCGAGCGGGGAAACAAAATCTACATTAAAGTGAAGAAAACTTGTGCTCTCTGTGGAAGCCATGATCATCACGCTGCGTTGGAAAATGGGGAACTTATGCAAGTTTTCAACGATACGTTTTCAGGAAAGACACTATCTGTGCAAATCTATGGTCCATAATACATTGTACGGTGCTATATAACCCCCAACTGGCTCAGGTTCAAAACCGACCGTGAACCGGGTCGCTTGAAACAGGGCGCCTTTGGTTTGAAGGATATGGGCAACAAAAAAAGGGGGGGGGGATCAACCAGTCTAACATCACAGGGAGGCCATGAATGACCTTTCTCAAACAGCCTATCATCAAATAGGGTAGACTGGTGTGGACATCGCAACAACCGTCTGCACCAATCTCCCCAACCACTAAGCGTAGGGTCGAAATGCATAACGGCTACGGAGGGAAATTACCCTGTGGGCCAAAAAACGCCCCCACTAATAGTTACGATACAAACCCTTCACTATATATGCATGTAAATAACAGGGTCAAGGGAAAATAGCTGTAGAAAAACCCTAACAATGAACTAAAATCAAAACGCTCAATAGAATGGAACGGGTAAGGTGAATAAGATCCTACCTAGCAGTGCTGCGTGACCGACGGGAAGAGGACTGTTGAGCTTCCATGGTTGAGCCACCTGGAAATGCGGGTACATCGACAATGGGGGTCCTTGCGAACTTGAGCGAGCGACAGCACACGATAATGACAGTTCATGATAGTCGAAAATAACAATAGAATAATAAAATCGACCCCATGTATATATATATATATATGGACAAACATAAGCGATGGGGAAAATATCGGACGACGGAAATAAAAATATGGAAGGTCAAAAGGACATCTCTTCCTGCAATGTCGGGGGTTAAAACAACTAAGATAACCGTCGAGACATCCGCATCGGAGCTTCGCAAGATTAATCGTCGTAGTGATAGTGGAATCTGGAGCTGCAACGGCGGAACTGTAAAAGACATCACCGTCCGCGATAGGCAAAAATCTAGATCGGAGAAAAAATGACTAAAAGACAGGAAGGCTAGTGCCTTTTTCATCCGCAACGGTGGAAGCCCAAAACTTAAGGATCGACGAAAACAACAACGTGGGGTTGAAAAGTCAATGTATCGGGGGACTTCACAATATGCCATCCACAACTATGGAGAACGTAGAAACAACACGTTCCGACGTGAAAAGAAAAAATCAGCCGATTGAGATAAATGCATCGGAAAAGAATAACGAAGCTACAACTTGTTATTTTTCCGCAACGGCGAGAGCGCAAGCAAATGAACTTATGATTCAAACACACTGAAAATGCATTCAAAGGCAATGATAAATCTTAAACAAATAGTGGATTGATTCAAGCATTAGAAAAAGTCTTTCTGAAGGATCATTAGATCAAATCAAAGAAGAAAATCAAACCGATATAAGCAAGGAGGGTCCCGAATTTTTTTTGGAATTTTGGGAAAATGTTGCGGCTACAACACGAAGCTAAGATCATGCTTTGGGTTTCTTAATACTGTTTTGGTTTAATCTTGCTTACTTGGCATGCATACTTCTCACTTCTCATGGCTTTGGTGTTTGTAGGTGATAGGGTCGTTGAAGAGCAGTGTGGCTCAAACTTGGTGACTGGTTCATGGGTCATGCAAAAGGTGTAAGGTAAGCCTGCTTAACAAGCATACGCTTGTTTATCTCTCGTCCTAACTGAGTTTCTTCTTCTTCGTTTGTTTTGGACTTTCTTGGTGGGATTTTGATGAGCCTTCGATCCTATGTATACAAGGGTTGGTTTTGTAAACGATGGTGTTGTTAAAATCAAAATTGTGGAACTTTGGGCTGTTTAGAAGACTTTGCATTTTGTTTATGTAATTCATAAATTGAATTGGGGCTTTAAGCCATGGGCTGTACCATTGCTTGCAATGGTTCCATAGCCCTTGGCACAACTATGTAAATTTTGACTATGGAGTTGGGTTTACTCTATATATAATTATATATTGCATTTACGAATTCACAATGGTTATTATATTTACTGTGTGTATTAATCCTTCCTATGTTTTGTATTATTGCAATGTGTAGATTCGAAATTGGGGTTTATATGAGGCATTCGCCTTCTTAGATGTATGTGTATAATGCTTGCATTTTATTTAAATCTTGGATGTAGTATTTGACAGTGTATGGCCTGGGCCATGCCGTAGATGGCTTAGGCACTTTCCATGGAAGCTGCAAAATCGTACTTTGTTTGGATTTACTTTATGATTATTACTTAATGTAATGTGGAAACAAATGAGACGTGGGTTCCACCCTGGAGTGCTTTCATTACTGTAGGTGAAATCATTGACATTGCTTGTTTGTTGTTTATATATACTGTGCATTTTATTTTATAAGCCTTGGCTTATGTAAATGCTGCGCATATCTTAATGAGGGTCTTACGACATCTTATGTAATGATTTATTGCTTTGATTTATTATCCTGTGTGTTTAATTAATTTGGCTGAGGCCGTTATTACAGCGCCGGGGAAGATCTTGAGTCTTACGACTTAGCTGTAGCATAAATGTTTGTTATTAAAAGTATTGAGGTTAATAATAATGTATCCCACATATCCTGTATGCATAGCATGCCCTTGGTAAACAAATACCCACAGGGTTGAAATCATGTTAGTGGTTGATGTAACGAGTTGTATTTTTATATGGATGTGAACTGGGGCTTGGATGCCCACATGATTCGATTCGTGTCCACCCTTGTAATTACTTGGGACTATGTAGAGATTTCGATATGGTTTATAAAATGGGAATGAGGGATTGTGTATGAATTTATATTGGGGTTTTTAATATGATGTTTTTGTGGTTATGTAGCGATTAGAAACGATAGTCTACAGGATTCATTCCTGCGGCCTTAAGTAATTACTGACTGCATAAATTAATGATTATGGTATTATTTTGGTTAATTGTTTTACTATGGTTGTGAGCGATATTTAAATGAGACTTCGATTTTTATGGCACAAGTTTCGATTTTGTGGCTTTATGTTGTAATACTGTGGATTTTAAAAAGTGAAAATAGACTTGATCTTTGGACCAAATAATGGTCATGATACTCACTCTATTCATTGTTTATGATGATGTTAATTTTAACGAAATGCTTTAGCAATTATACTGTATTTAAATATGTAGAGCTTGGAAGGTCTTTCCTAGTGTATAACTTACCTCTTAACTAGTTTATGTAAATCTAAAGCATTCCTTTGCTAACAAATGGAATATGTCAGTAGAGTAAAAATATCAAAGGAGCAGATAAGTAATAGGTATGGAAGAAAACCTAGTTTGTACTTAACCCAGTTTCATTAGTAAAACTAATACAAGAATTAAAACTAGGGTGCAGAACCCTTGATGAACATTTGTAAATAAATTAAACTTGCAGAAGTAAACTAATAAATAAACCCTCGATAAAATTGGTATATAAAATCACTTACAGCCTAGGGTTAATATTTTTAAATGAAAACCCTAGCAGATTTAAATAGAGAAACATATACATTGGGTTAGGAAATGCAGTGTAATCATTTACCTAACATAGCTAGAATTTATTCTAGAAAAATAGAATAGATAGTCTACAGCTTCATACCTATAACTTGAATCTCTATTAATGGTTAAAGTTGCACACTCAAATAACCAACATTAACAATTCAAGGCAGATATGACCTCTATTTTTTATGACCAAATCAGTTTGGAACTACCATGTTCCACCCAACCATGACCCGAAACTGCTCCTTGTTTTAAACTAGATCCACCCGAGCTAGACTCCAACATGCAAGTAGCTTAGAGATCCTAAGGTAGGGTGGAGATCCTAAGGGAGGGTTTCCTATCTAGTTTATCAAGTCTAGATCAACACTCCTTTTTCCTTTCAGGAAAATGTTCTCCAAGAATTCTCTTGAGAGGAAAACAGGCAGAAAATGACTCCTCCAATGGATACATCAAAACCCCAAGCCTTTCCTTGGCTTGAGTCTTTATAGATAGAATTTTCAGTCAAAGGGATAGTTAAATCAAGAAACCTTGGTTTCTTGATTTAACCCTTTTCAATTACTTTGGGTAATTATTAATATTTTAACTTATGAACTTTCAACTAGGTCCTAATTAGACTTTGTAGGTTTGGACTTTTTCTTATATTTACATAATAAATAATAATGAATGGAGTTTTCCTTTCTTTCTTTCATCATTAATATTTTAAATATATTTAATTATTTATACATACCATGTATAAAGTACATAATAATATAACACTTGTTAACATTTGTCTTTGGGCATCATATACCATGATCCCTAGACTTAATGACAATTCTTCATTAAGGTCAAGTAGGTAGATGGTTTAGGTCTACTCGGCTAGGAAACTCTAAACATCCTTTCATGTTGGATTTCCATCGTATAACATGGTAGTTCTTCAGTCCTTGATGATAATACAGAAATTCAAAATTTCATTTAATCACTTATAAATAAGTATGATGAGATCAATATTTTTCTCGAGTTGTTTTCACTTGGAAGTTTATTAAATTCTTTTCAGTAACCCATAGTGCTTACCAAATCCCATACTCAATGCTTTAACAGGGAGTTACAACTTAGTGCAGTTCCAGAGCTCTTCACTAAACACTAATGCTAGGATGTACTTGTACGATACACCTAGGGATACAATGGCCATGGATCCGATGCTCCAGAGCTTATCCTCAACACCAACATGGAAGGCTCTAGGGCTTATGCCCAACATTTCCAATTATCTTTTCATGTGTTCCAGAGCTTCTTTCTCAACACAAAGGTAAGTACTCGTGTGCTCTAGAGCTCCTCGCTCAACACAAATCATCAATCACTCATGTGCTCTAGAGATTCTTGCTCAACACAAATCATCAATCACTAGTGTGCTCCAGATCTTCCCACTCAACACAAATCATCAATCACTCATGTGCTCTAGAGCTTCCCGCTCAACACAAAACATCTCATCAATCATGTGCTTCAGGGTCCACGCCCAACACAAACAAGCATATATANAAGGTAATCGGCATAATAAATAGGCTCATTCCTATAATTGTTGGGTCCAAAATTTGGGATATAACAGTGTGGGGTATGCATTATAAGCTATAAATCATGGCTAAAATAATATGAGATAGTATTTACTCATGCACATCAAGGACTGTAAAGAAATTCTTTAAAATCAATACATGTAGGATCATGCCAACCAGATAGTATGTAGACCCTCACTTTTTTTAATATTAGGAGGTCTTCATATGGAGGACCATACGGTTACAAACCTTAAGCCTCTCAAGCTTAGAGGCATGTATTTACATACATAGTATAAATTATGTTAAGGACAAAGCCTTGAAAGTATAAGATAAATAAATAAAGAACAAGTAAACAAAGTACAACACACGCGTGAACATGGATGAAGGTTCAAGAAGTAACTAGCCATTGTAGGCATCGAAAAACCTATCATAACCCAGTAGGACCAAGATATTAAAACTAGCAGTAGTAAAACATAGGATTTTGCTAAGTAAATGTAAAAGTAATGCATGTAAAATTTGTTTTTATTTACGATTTTTAGGTGTGTTACATAATTCCTCTACACTCATTTTGTATGTATGATTATGTATGCAATATATGTTAATACCTTTTGTAGTTTATGCACTACTATTTGTTCGAGTAAACAGGGTACTCCCAAAAGAACGAACACCTAGAGCAACCACTTCACACAAATGAATCACAGATCAATGCACCGATGTTTGTCATGTGGTTAAAAATATCGAGAGGAAAACAGTCCACGACCCCAACCAAATAGCTACTTGGAGCAATTGATTATGCAAAGGAAAGAAAGTTACATGAGCTTCTCATAATCAATCAACTAGCCAAGGACCCTCCATGCTTTTTAAATAGAGATCAAGGACCAATCAGGTATCAAGCCATGGATCAATGGTAGGTATGATCTAAGAGAAGTTGAACCGTAGGACCACTTTATGTCTAGAGCATATCGTGACCGTTGGATTATAATATTTACAAATGCATACTAATGCATACTAAAGGAACACACTTTACCTAATGGATATATTACACAAGTTGATCTTAACTAACTCCTAAGTGTGTAAATATCCTAACATCCCCCCTTAAGAACAACTTGGGATAGGATTGAAATATTTACAAAGGTGACACTATTAGGAGAAGGAAGGAGGAATTAGAGCCTATCCTCCCTTGAGGACACATTCCTCAACTCCTAACATAGATCAAAGTCTAGAAAACTTCGCTTCTGTAAGAGACTTGGTTAAGATGTTTGCAACTTGATCCTCTGTAGGGAAATAGAGAATTTCAAGAACACGATCATGAACAAGATTTCTGATGAAGTACATGTCTAGGTCAATGTGTTTGCTGTGTTGATGTAGAAGTGGATCTTTGGCAAGCGTGATGGCACTTTCATTATTGCACCAAAGTGGACTAGGCTGTTGCTCTCGAATCCAAACTCTGAAAGGATCTGTTGAATCCAGAAAGCCACCCTGACTAGAATTAACTACGGCTCGATATTTTTCTTCTGCTGAATAAAGAGAAAGATCTTGTTGTTTCTTACAAGCCCAGGTGACAGGTGTAGATCCCAGACTAAAAACATAACCTATAGTAGACTTTCGATCATCAGGATTGTCGGCCCAATCTGAATTAGTGAAACCAACCAGCAAAGGTTTCCCCCATGTACTGTAATGAATCCAAAACTGAATTGTGCCTTGAATATATTGAAGTATTCTTTTTGCTACTTTCCAGTGACTTTCATGAGGAGTTTGCATATAACAGGAAACACGACCAACGACAAAGGAAAGGTCAGGACGGGAATGAGTCAAGTATAAAAGACTACCAACAAGATGACGATACAAGGTGGCATCTACTTCAAGGGAAGTACAAGTGGTAGAATGTTTGACTCCAGACTGGAAAGGAGAAGGGGTTGGTTTAGAATCTTCCATGTGGAAGCAACGAAGAATGTCACAAGCATACTTAGATTGGGAAATAAAGATTCCTTCGTTTGTTTACAAGACTTGGAGACCAAGAAAATAATGCAAATGTCCTAAGTATGACATTCAAAAAAATTTCTTAAGACTAGACTTCACATGGGTTATGAGTTTAGGGTCACTACCAGTATGGATAATATCATCAACATAAAGAACAAGTATGATGAGATGGTTTCCTACTTTCTTTGTATAGACATTGGCATCAGAATGGCATCTAGAAAAAATAGTGTTAGTGAGAAAGTTATCCATTTTGGCATACCAATCTCTAGGAGATTGCTTGAGGCCATATAAGGATTTCTTAAGGAGATAGACAAGGATAGAGTTATCTTGAACATATCAAGGAGGTTGTTCCATGTAAATTTCCTCTTGTAAATCACCATGTAAAAAGGCAGACTTGATATCCATTTGATGGACTTCCCAGTTATGTAAGGCTGGGAGGGAAATAACAAGGTGGATGGAATTCATTTTTGCGACAGGAGCAAAGGTTTCATTGTAGTCAATTTGTTCAAATTGGGAAAAAAATTTAGCAACTAATCATGCCTTAAGTCTTTCAACACTTCCATCTGATGCATACTTAGTTCTGTAGACCCATTTACATCTGACAAGTTTTCTTCCTTGTGGAAGAGGAACAAGACTTGTCACATGCCCCAATTTTCAAAAACAATTTTATAATATTTGAGGAACATTGTGTTAAATTTTATGCTAAGTTGTAATTGATGACCCAGTGGGGTTAAGAATATTTAATGTAAATTCAGAATATTTTATTTATAAATAAATAAATGAGGAGACAACAACTTAGGTAAGTTGTTAGAAGAGTGTTTACTTGTCAATTGGTGGAGGAGACTTGGTGGAGAGCAAACTGACATGTGGCAGCATCCTCAAACCACTTCCAACTGTTGCAGGTGGCAAATTCCCTATATTTGTGGTCATCATTCCATAAGAAAGTGGAATCAGATAAAGTGGCTCATTTAATGAAAACTTACCAAGAAGACCTGGGCATCTCTATAAAATCTCCCATTGAAGAGAGCCGAGGCCACTCATTCTAGGGAATTGATCATTCAGGGTGAATTAAATTTACTCAAGAGAAATTCAATGGAGGGGAGTCTGGAGTGTGTTTGAGGGGATAACTACTGAGATTGATCTAGTTGTAGCTTTTAAGCTGAAGATCATACTACTGAGAGAATATTTTTATTACTGAGGTAATTGGACCAGTCAGGTGACAGATGTGTTATAGTTTCATTCTCCACCTAGTTCTCATCCAAGAAGACCAGGAACAAGCTCGAGGGTCCTGAGGAAGCATTGTTTGAGCACTCTCAAGGATTTTGGTTGGGAGGAATAGCCTCCTTAAGCTGTTGTCATCTTGTCCTCAACAGGTTCTATTTTAGTTTTTAGTGTCTTCAATTAAATAATTCTTAGTTTATCTATTACATGCATGTTAGTGTTTAGGGTTTATGAATGAAAAGTAACTGTGTAATGTTAAGTTCATCAAATTTATAGATGATAGTAGAAATGGAAATGATTATGTAAATAGTAAAATAGATAGAAATTAAATTTCCAAGCTATGTTTTTCCACACCTGAACTCAGGTCGTACTCTAGCATAGTTGGATTGTTTTAAGTAAATGAAATGATTCTTTTATTGGAATGTAAAAAGTAGATATGATTCTTTATTTAAATGTAATTAGTAGATAGAATTTACTTCAATGTTTATGAAATTCACTGAATAGCAATGCTATGTTTTGTCTGCACTTATTTACTTTATCCAAACAATAGCAACATAGGTGTAAAAGAAAATAGTAAATATTATTATTTCCAGTATTAGTATACTAATAACAGATAAGATATTATAGTTAACAAAAGTAAAGTAAGCCTTTAATATTTAAAAAAACATGTAAAAAGAAAATAAATAAACCGTTTATAAATATTAACTTACAGACCAAAGTGTGTCTTATCCAGGACCTAAGGATTCTTTATAATCCTTTAATTTACAAAAAATATTGAAAGTCTATATTACCCTAGTTGCGAGTATTGCTACACTAAAAAAACCTAAGTATTTTCTTAACTAAAAACTAGAAGTAAAACTGTCAAAATTACTTAGGATTTCTTATTGTAACAAGTTAGTATCAAACTTATAACTATAAGTCACTTAATCTTTCATTATTCTATTTTTTTAAAATAGAGACAAAAATACTATAAGAAGAAACAAGGATTTCATAAATTGTAGGGTTTTACAGTCTTTATTTTTAACCCTTAAAAGCCGAGTTCTAGAAATTCATAATATCTTTTAAATAGAGCTTAAAAATAATTATAAATACAAAGAATTAATAAATACGATACATATGTAAATCATGAACAATGTAAAAATCAATATTTAACCATTCGCATTATAAATCCTAAATCAAAGGTAGGCATACAGCCTGTAGAAACGATGGGTCGAAACCCCAGCCCGCTAAATAAACCAAATATATATAAATCTTTTATATTAACAGTAAATAAAATACATTATTGATAGGATGAGTAAAACCCAGTCCACAGTCTTCATTTTCTTGAATCTCAAATGTAAAAGGAAAATTAAAGCAATGAGACAGAGGTCTTTTAAAATCTCTGAGCATAAAGGAGGTCCTTATAATCTTAAACAAAAATATTACATCATTATGCCATAAGCCTCAAACTATTTCACCTAAAACACATATACATCACAGCTTCAAAAGCTTGTGCTACCCAATGAAGTATCACAAGGGTTTTAAAATAAAACATGGATAATAAACAAACAAACTAAATATCATAACCAGCAAAGAGTTTGAAGCCATGTTTCCAACCATAGGAACCTTCATCCAACAACCCAAATCGTAAGCAGGGAGAACCCACAATGAGATCAAGGCTTACCAGTTGGAATCCCACGAAGTTAATCGACGCATGAGTGCTTTCCACACAAATTCTGGAGTTGTCAGCGTGAGCCTACAAGAACATAATCCAAATAATAATCAAACTCTGTTCATAATTTATAAAAAAACCCTAACTTAGTAAATCATTGGCAAAAGGAATGCGTGCAGAGTAAAAGTGTTTACCTGTGAGTAAGAAGTAATTGGAGCGGAGAATAAAATAGTCACAAGCTCGAGTGAACTAAACCAAGAAGCAAGCAAACACTTAAGCCAAATCCATGATAGAGATAGCAAGGAAAACAGTCTCAAGTTCCACGATGCTAAGGCAAGGAACGAGCATTCATAGGGTAAAACTAGTTACGGGCTTCGAACCACTTAAAGAGGTCTTAAACCACTCACGCAGTGATTCTTTACTCATAAGAGAAACCAAGAATACAAATTATGATACCAAAACCACTTTGCAATGTAATGTAGACTACGAAGCCAACAAATAAGGAAGTTGCAAGCCTCTCATGGCTGCAAGGAATCTCACAGCGCAGCCTGCAGGAAGACAAAACATCAAAGAAAAATGCAAAGGAGTAGGATTTCATCGTTATAAGTCAACCAATGCATGGAGGAGGCTTGTCCATGTACCCTTCTAGAAATATAACCAAGTATGGGTCAAGTTCTAATGTCTGCGCTGCATTACAGATTTAAAATCTTATCATTGCCAATATTGAAACCCATGGTATCAACTATATTATAAAAGTTCATATCATTTGCCAATAATACAAATTACGCTATCGACCATAATATAACGTTTCATATGATTGCTCATCATGTCAACTTTTCCATCGATGATATTATACTATGCTTCAGAACTAATATTTTATAAGAAACAAAACTTATAATTTATAATGCCATAGTTTCGGCTACACCATAGTAGATACTAGGTAGTAAAACTACCTTAGGTTATAAGTTAGGATGATGGATATAGTTTGATAATGTTAAATCATAAGTCAACATAGTTTTTTAATATTGCAAATAGCACTTGTATCATGGTTATAATCTAGAGGTTAAGAATACAACTTGTCTACTAGCTGTGTAAGAAGATAATCATGATTGCAACTAATCAAATAAGTTTGGTATTATTACATGACTAGTAAAGGATAAATAGAGTATTTATATAATGATATGATGATTTATTTTATAGACTAAAGAGCTCTAAACTTCTCCACAGAAAGACTTGATGCTGATAAAGGAAGGAGTCTTCAAGAAGACTGAAGATTAACCTTTGGAAAGAGTCTCTATTAAGTAACTAATATTTCATGGTAAAATTTACCTTTGAAAAACATAGGAGTATGTTCATACATAAAGAGCAGTACACTTGATTATTAAACATGACACTAGCAATAAGATCATGAAACGGTAGAAGTATTTATATACCAATATCATGAGCTCTATGCTCACTGTAAGAATCTATAATTTACTAGGTACTATAATCTTTACGACAGAAAGAAACCTTAGAAGAACTCATTCTTGTAAATAACATTAATTATGTTAAGGATAAAATTCATTATGGCTTGAATATAAATACTGTCATAGATCCAAAACAATGAAGGAATTTACTTTACCTCATTGGAGTCTTGCATATTAATAATCAATTTATATACTAGGATCTTATCATGCTAAAGAAGTACTTCTCGACATAATTCAAAATAAACTTCTACTTGATCATATGCTTACCTACTAAACTTGTAAGAACTAGCAGTCCATTTGAGTTAGCAGAATGCTAAGTAAGCCTCGATTTCAAACATGGTTCCTCACCTACTTGACAAAAGTAAATCATCAGTACAGCTAACAGCAACTAAATGCAAGTCATTTTTATATAACTTATAAAAATTAAAAGTTGTATTAGTTTTTCTGTATGTTGAACTAATCCTTAAATTTTGTTAAACTGTTTCATTTTTCTCTAACCGCTAGCAGTTACTAAACTGCAATTTAAGACATTTTATGTCACTTTAAAAATTTTAAATTTTTATGAAATTTTGGGTTATTACAAGATCCCAAGTATCGTTCGCCATTAAGGAACGATATTCTTCATCCATAGTTGCATCCCAAATTGGATTTCCTAAAGCTTCTACAAACGTTTCTGGATCATGATTCTTGGAAACTTGAGCCAAAAGAGAAGATGCTCGCTGAAATTGAGAATGTGTTCGACGTTGATCTCTAGGATCACTAGCAAGATCACCAGCTGCTTCACATGTTGAACGGACCCATCGAGGAAGCATTGGTGCTGGTGCAACTGGATTAACATGAGCAGGCAGAGGTGGATTTTCATCCTCACTGTCATCATTAGAAATTGGAGTTGGAAACCTATCAAGGAAGTTCGAATAAGAAGAAGAAGAAGGAACAATCACCGAATCAGGGTACATAGGGTACTCCCAAAAGACCAAACACCTAGAGCAACCACTTCACACAAATGAATCATAGATCAATACAACAATGTTTTTCATGTGGTTAAAACCCTCAAAAGGAAAATATTCCATGGCCCCAGCCAAATATCTGCTTGGAGCAATTTATTATGCAAAAGAAAGAAAGTTACATGAGCTTCTCATAATCGATCAACTAGCCAAGGACCCTAGTATTACACAAGTTGATGTTAACTAACTCCTAAGTGTCTAAATATCCTAACACTATTAACTCACTATAATCTGACATATTACAACACATATCATTTAGAAATGAAACACATTTATTTATATACGATTTTGCGAGAGAGATGGTGGAGAACAAGAAGGTGGTAATGGAAATGGTAGAGATATTGAAGATTGTTGCAGACTCATTGAACAAGTCAGTAAGCATAGAGCATTTTTTATGTTTTAGGGAATCGATGTGCTTATCACCCTTGTTAAAGTGAACTAAATTTTTAAATCTCCTATTGATGCAAAGAAGACAACAAGTGGGAGAATTGTGGGTATGATATATTATTTGCATGCAAATCGAATAGTAAAGTCAATAGTCTAAAGGTATACATCAAGTAGATTCGAAGATGACATACAAGGAAAGGATAGACGTTCGACCAACCATAATTAGTTGTTTTTTCAAAGGAAAATGATCGATCGATAGGAAATCGACGAAATGACCAAAAGCTCGAGAGGAAATCGACAAAGTTGACCCAATAAAGTATATTGTAACAAAATAACTAAAAGTGGTTAGGAATTTATAAATTTTCATTAATGAGTAGTTGATTGCATTACAGATCTATAAATAATATGTAATGGGGATGCATTATGCATGACAATAGTAGTGTCCAGCATGATCATGTAATGAAGTGTGATTTCTAGTCTACCAAGTCATGGTTGCAAACGCATGTTTTAGAGTATTTGATTAGCATATGAGAAAAAGTTGTTTGGTTTTTTGTTTTTCCTTGAGGAGAGAGGTTTCTAGGGTAATGTTGGTCCAAATGGATATAGGTGGCCATGCACCTATTCCATTGGTTCAAAACAATTTTCCATGTTGGCAATTTTCAACTAATTTTCTACTATTTTTCAGGTCCTTAAATTCTGAGGCCATTTTGAGGAACTAAACAATGTTTTTTGGGCCCATAGTGGCACAGGAAATATTTTTCTACTATTGTCTGGTCCAGATCCAAATTGAATTCATCGATGGCTTCATTACTTCCTTGATAAGGTGTTGTATATGGGGGGGAAATGGTAGTGAATAGAATTCCGGAGGTTCCATAGGGTTTGTGTCCAAAGGATCGTCATTTATTGTTTATAATTTCTTTCCAATCACCATTATATAATTTTTTCCTTCCATTTCGCTCAACCAACAAGACAAAGAAGGTTTTTGTGCTCAACATTTGAAGCAATACACTAAAAATAGAAGGCATGAGTACATTCCATGGTTAATATTACGTTTCCTTGTCCATGCTTCATCATCTGTAAGAAAATTGCATTGGTACTAATTCTCTGTAAGATACACTTGTAGACAACATAACCATCAAGCTCTATTTGATGTCTTCCTATGTAGCCTACATAATATAGAGTTTACTTTGTGAATATTTTCTTTTACTTCATTTTCCCCTTAATCTTCAAATTTTATGTAGTATTGCAGAAAATTTTGTGTAGTATTGAAGGTAAAATCTTCCTCACCTCTCTAGTAATGGCTCTATAGAAACATGCCTTCCTTATTTTTATTTATAGTAACTTTCCTTCATCTTCTTCTTTATTTTCTTTTTTCCTACAAAATCTTCTTCTTTCTTCTGTAAATGCTCGGAATGAGATTGATGGGAAGAAGAATATGAGGAAGGAAGTGTTCCTCTAAGCTAAAGAGTGGGAATGAGCCAAGCCTAATGAGATATTTGCACAAGAAATTGTAGAGGAACAACTGGCTCGAGAGATTGTGGTCTACATGCGCAACACATGGCAAATATTCAATAATCAACATGCATGAATCCACATGTTGCGAGTTACTGGAACCCACAATCTAGAGTGGAGGATGGCGGTGGTGAAGGAAGTTGGTGGCTGCTGGTACTAAGAAGGCCATACTTGCACAATGAAACTACACATTAATGTTACAAACTAATGCTAAGTGAGTGTTAGCATTATTCTCATAGACGAAGAAGCACAATAAATTGATTAAGTTACAAAGTAACAAACTATAAGTTTGAAACAAAATTGAAATTAAAATTTGTACCCTTGTCTTGATATTAAGAAAAATAAGAGGTCCAAAATTCTTCTTTTTGCCGATGAAAAATGACATAAAAAGTTTAAGAAACACTTAAGTTTAGTTTAAAAATAAATTGATATAATTAGTTGATTTATATTAAAAACTAATGTAAAAGACGAGAGTGCTATTACTAGAGTCCTTACAAGAGAAGGCAAGGACTAATAACAAAACTCACACCATTTAGAAAAATAGAATGATTTTCTTTATCAACTATCACGTTTGCCACCATTGTAAAATGCTTTTATTTATCAACTATCAGCTTACCCTTATAAAATAAATATTATAAAATATAGTATAGTGTTTGTCCGTTTGTAAAAATATAATTCCTAAGAAATATAAACCTTCGAACTAGCCATTCAATTACATTAAAATGCATAAATTTCAATACATGTTAAATATTTTTTTTTGGCTTTACCAATGCATATTTTAGAATTTATTTGGCTATTCTTAGGGGCATATAGGTCTATGCATTAATACTAATACCACACTCGCATGGGCATTAGAACGCTATTGTTCCCAAAAATAAAATTCCCTCCGAATACTATATTAAAATATAATAAACAATAATCTTTAAATTAACAAGTTAATAAATTAATAACTTATTTTAGAATAGATATCTTTAGTTATATCGAGCTCTCTTACATCAATTTAGTTTATTGAATTGTTTCACTAAATCTTTAAAACAAATTATTTTTTTATTACACAAATACATAATTTAATAAACCAATCATTCATATATATTTTAAGATTTATGTTATTTTCATTTTTAAATTATCAAAAATTTACAATAAATTAAAATTTGGAGGACATGTCCTCATCTCTCACATCCACAAGCTATTTAATCAACCGGTCAAGCAAGGGTTTCCTAAACCTTGGACTCAGAGCCTCATTTTCCCTATTTTTAAAAGTGGGGATATAAATAACCCCTCTAATTATCGGACAATTATGATTAGCCCTCTCTTAGGAAAGTTATATGGTATTATATTGGAAAAGAAGATGAGCATTTGGCATGAAAGTGAAGGTAAGCGGGCTGAAGGAAAAGCGGGTTTTAGAAGACAACACTTAACAATAGACCACCTTGTTACACTTATGGTCATTGTGGAGGATTGTCGTAATGATAAATCCAATCTCTTCAAAAAGGATTTCGATACGGTACCTAGAAATAACATTTGGAATAGATTAGAAGAGCTAGAGGTTCCTTCCGAGTTGAGAGCTTCTACAATAAGGTTATACGAGAATGTCATTTCTAAGTTTAAGAGCAACAAGGGGTTGTTGAAAGGCATTAAGTGTAATATCGAAGTTAAACAAGGTCGCCCCCTCTGCCCTAACCTATTTGGCATTTACATTGATAAGCTAGAAGGTTGTTTAGAGGAAGCAGGTTGTGCTAGCACGATCTTAGCTGGAATAGTCATCATCCTTCTTCTCTTTGCTGACGATATTGTTCTCTTGGAAAGGTTCCCATTTGATCTTGATAAGCGACTAAGGCTTCTTAAGTATTTTTCCTCTACCATAGGTATGAATGTTAACAATGAAAAAACAAAATTTATGATTATCAAATCCAAGAAGGACACTTACCCTAACTTTGTGTATGACAATAAAAACTTGGAGGAAGTTTCTTCTTACAAATACCTAGGAATTGATATTCTTCACAAGCTCAACTTGAACTATAGCATTGAAAAAAGGATTAATGGACGGTGGAAAGCTTATTTTGGTCTTGAGAATAATTGTAAAGAAGCAAACCTTGTGATGTGGGATAAAAAGAAGCGCCTCCTTGAAACCTTAGTCATTCTTGTTATCTTGTATGTCTGTGAGGTTTGGGGTTGCAACATCTCTAGAGAATCCTGGAGAAAGATTGAGCAAATCCAGAAGAGTTTTATTACGTATAACATCAAAATTAAAAGCAATACACCCTACTCCATTCTCCTTATAGAAGAGGGTCTTTCCCCTATCGAGAGCCTAGCTATGAGTAGGCTCTTGTTGTACAAGCACAAAATAAATAACATGGGAGACCATAGTCTTCCTAATCTAGCTTTAAATTCTAGCCAAAATCACCTAAGGCTCAAGCGAGGTTGGTATAAAGATGCGAGGGCCCAGTTAGACCATTGGGAGATCGACGAAAATGTTGCACTACAAAATATTAATAACATTAAAAATATTGTTACTTCTAAGTTTAAAGATATAATGTGGTGTGAGAAAGATTCAGAGGCTAAAATAAAACTAAGATACTATAAGGAGGTCATCAACCCTACTTTAGAATATCAAAAGTATCTCTCTATTTTAACTAGTTGACAGAAAAAAATTAATATAACGAAGATAAGAACGAACTCTCATGAGTTCCATAGTGAAACAGGCAGTTGGGAAGTTCTTAGAGTGCCATGCGTACCCCACATTAGATCTCAGTTTCATAATCTTTGTTGCAATACCAACCTTCCTAACCTTTTAGCATGTCAAAATTATAGTGAGCTGGAGAAGAGGCTCTTTGAGCATAGGAATACAATTTTAAAACAAGCTAAATAATTTAGGTATGATAGAGCAAAGTTTGGTCAGGTTAACCATCATCACCATCATTCAATTTAAATATTAAAACATATATTTCATTATTTTTAAAATATTAAATAATTTTGAATATTATTATTATGGATCCAACACATGTGAGAGAACACCGATAAGAGGGGTGATTTGAACCCCTAACCTCCATTTACAACATGTATTTTGTATCAAGCTAATCATAGATTAAAGTACAACCCTAATAACTACAAAATATTAATATTTTATATAATTATGTAAATTAAATATTTGTTAAGTTACATTCATAACACATTTATCCATCCAATCTACACAATTACCCTTTCACAACCAAAAATAATATTTACATAACAATAATAATAACCACATTCCAAAAGCTTAATTTTATTTAAATATCTATGATACATATTTTACAATTAATATAATATATCTTGACATTTTGATAACATAATGTTGATAATTTTAATTCAAAACGTATTTTAATATTTTGATATTTTTTCCATATCATTTAATAAATCTTTAAATTTATAACATATTTTTTTTTAATTACGTAATTGAATCCTTTATCATTATTAATAATAAAAGCGTCCGCATAAAAGATTAAAAACATTTTATTTAAAAACGCTTTTGAATTTCAACGCAATTCAAATCCTATAAAACGCTTACCTACACTATACCTGGAGAGTCTGAACTTCGAAGATAAGTGATGCAACTAGAATAGTCGCAGGGATCGTATATACAGAGATTCAGCGAATCCATGGCTTCCGAGGGCGATCATAAGGGGCGCATGGAGAAGCAACCTAAATTAACATTATTTGGAATGGATCTCAGAGAACGATACTCTACTTTCAGCCTTGATCAGCCTGTACAGGGTTTCGGAGAACAAATCCCTGCAAAGAAGCTCGGTCATAAAATGGTGCCAGAGTTAGAGAATGACCGGGGCCGCAACTTTCTTTTGTCCAACACAGAGGGGTCCGCTTTCAAGAGCTGGAGCTCCGCCCATGGCTCCGAACGCCGCAATTTTGTTTTGTCTAACACAGATCAGGGTTCTGCTTCCAAGAGCTCAAGCTCCGCCCAGGGAGCCGAAGGCCGTATCTTCCCTTGCCGCCATTGCTCAAGAAAGTTCTTGAATTATAAGGCATTGGGAGGCCATCAGAATGCCCATAAGAAGGAGCGGACTGCAAGCAAATCGAATCCCAGAGTGAACAGCCTGTCAACTAACTTCTTTGAGTATCCTGCTGTAGGGCAGAAGCCTGCCCATGCTATATCTGCTTCCAATGCAGGGATACTTTCTCACAATATTGAGCTATTGTCAATCCCTTTATCATCTCTAAAAAGGGCCATAAATGACATTGAATTGGGGGCAGGATCAGCTTTACCTTCTGTGAAGAGGCCCAGAAACGAAGATCCTCAGCAGCTCAATACGGTGCCTGGTCGTATGGTTAGACTTGGTGCAAGAAGCGAGGAGCTTGACTTGTCTTTGCATCTTTGATGCATTAAAAGTTCAATATTTCTTTGCTTTTATTTGGAAGCATTCTCACTGGTTTGTTTCCGGATTTGAGCTTGCAGTGAGTAGCCAGGACTGGCCATGGAATCTGTAGAGTGCACTTCTTTTCCATATTATTTGATTTGATATAACCAGCTCTTCAGAAGCTGAGGGAATAAAATATAGTAACATCTAGTAATCGGATAGTTTATAATGCCTTTGTTGCACTGTTTCTAAAATTTAATGTTTTTTCTTTCATTTTTAAATATTGTAGTAAAGTAATTAAATTTAATGTTTTTTTTTTTAATTTTAAAATACTGTAGTAAAGTAATTAGTTTACTAATTAGTATAATGAGTATAGATTCATCTTAAAAGAAATTTATTAAAAATGGACACAGGTTAAGTTGTAAACCTTTTTTTAGAGTGGAAATGTTAAGGAAATATATAATGTAATATTTTTGGTTTTAATTTATGTATTATATATAAGCTGTTTTAAATATTTTAGATGTAATTATTTTAATGTGTTATTTACTAGTATTAATTTATCTTAAATTTAGATTTATTAAATACCTTAAGGGATTTATCTGTGCTTTAAGATGGATTAATGTTTATTTTAATTTTTTATTTTATATGAGCTTAACAAACTTTTTAATTAGTTTTTATTTGTAATAAGTTACTGCATTCAAAGTAGTGTGTTGCTTTACAACCAAGTATGGGGGAGATGATGTCACTTAAAGCTATTTAACTTTTAACATATTTTAATAATAATAAATATTAAATAAAAAATAAAAAACATGTCCACATAAAAAAATACATATGTTTTAATGAAAATTACATATATATATTATGCTAATTTAATCATCATTATTATTCATGAGGTTAAATTTTTTTGGATATGTTAAAAATTTAAGATAAAAATATTTTCACCTCAAGTAATTTGACTTCACTCTATGTTTTAACATCCCAATTTAAGATACATCTATATTGGTAAACTTAACTGAAAACATTATTACATTAGGTAATGCCTCCCCCATTGATAATGGTGTGTAAGGAGACTAGAGTACAACATATGGTGTTATAACTTCATGGAAAGGTAAACTTGTAATTGTTCTGATGATACAACTAATATAATGTTGGCGCATTATTATATTATACAATGAGAATTGCATTATGTGATTCTACTTTGTAGGTTCCTAATCCTAAAAGAATGGTTATGATTACATCAACAAGGAGTTGAATTCTATTGGTATTTTTAATTGTTTCATTTCCACATAGTTTTTTATTATTTTCCACCACAATAAGCTATTATGGAATTTGATGTAATACCCCCTGAAGTACTAATTGTTATTTTGCTGGAAAATACTTTGATTATTATTTTATTATTTTTGACACGAAGGTCAAGAATAAAACATTTCCTATTTAATAAATTATGATGAAGGGGAACACAAGTTGATATAGTTGTTAAAAGAGTGTTTGTTGGCCCACAGGAGAAAAATGACATGTGGCAGAGACCACTAAGTGAAAACTCAAGATGCAAGAGGCATCATCCCCAAAAAATCAGGTTTCGCACTCCTAATTGAGATGCTAAAGAGAAGGAGACTCATAAATGACCAAGTCCTACGAAAAATACTATTTAATAGTCTGTCCATGAGCAGCAACATGCTAGCATCGGACAGGTATTAACATTCGTGTAATGCAACAGATGATCCATTAAGATATTTTTCTCTTGTGGTTCAACGAACAGGCTCGGGGGCTCTGAAGCAAGTAATTTTGGTGCTTTGGGAGTTGGTTGGGAAGAACAACTTCTCCACTTTTGCTTTCCCAACCTTGGTTCTAAGTTCCTACTCTGTTTTCTTATGACTAATTCTAGTTATAGTAGGATGTGTATGTGAAATGTTTAATTGTAGTTACATCTCTAGGAATTAGGGTTATGCATTTTTCTATAGAACAAATATCCCTATTTCTCTGAAGTATATTTGAGATTTACAATGTTATTACTATAGTGACTAATGATTTCGTTCGGAGCATAAATTTCATAGAAAGGGTTGTTGTAGATTTGGTTATAGTTTCGAAACAAATACTTGAATAATTGAGAATTCATGGTTCTATGTATAATGGATTGAATCCTTTGTTTCCTTTTAAAATGTACCTTGTATTCCTACCTTTAACTAGGCATTAGTTGTTCGTATTCATTTCCACTCAACCTAATCATGCTTATTGGAATATGGATCGAATCTATAATGTTGTTATAGTGTAGATATGTACTATGCCTATGTCACAGATGAATTTTTTTTTTTTTTTTACATAGTAGAAACCTTAAAATTTTGTTGTCTAAATCTGGTGCTAGGCTCCCTTGTAAAATTCTTTAGATGGACTGTCACAAGATTTAGTTTGGTTCTAAACATGGTAGAACTTCTAAATTAATGTCACTTGACCAATGGTCCCACATGCGCTCAACCTAGAAAATATTTTAAATCCGTTTTGGATCTGGTTTTGTAAATAACTTATCTCTCATCTCCAACAATTAAATCCCTTTCTAGTTCACTAGAGAAATAACCGAAGGACCGTCAGATCTAGATTGAAAGTGGACTTCAATGGTCTTAGGGAGAATTTCATAAATTATTTTTCCCGTTAGTATTTTCTTTGACGTTGCTAATGAAATAGCTCACAGCTGTTGATTGACTCCCACGATAAACTTCATCTATTGATCTTGATCTATTTGGTAATGATTACTTTCCAAATTTCACATCCTTTTTTGTTGTAACCAATTGGATATTATACTATGTTTTTCCTGAATGTATCGATTTATGTAAATATTCCTTTACTTATGCATTTCAACCTTTGATTCTTGATTGATCTAGTAATGTTGGTTTATTGTTTAGATCTATATCTTTTCGATGTTACAAATGTAATCTATGTACACAAGGGAAAACCTTAATTTGTTAGGATTATAAGCCTCCCTTGTCTAATTTGGTCAATTATGTCTAAATCAAGAGTCCTTTCATCTATATTTAGTCACTAGCACCATTGGGTCCTCTTGGCCTAATTGGGCCCCATGTACCAGTTACTAGAGTGTGGGGAACTCTAGTTGAGGCTAACTACCATTGAATTCACTTGAATGGATCAGTTTTGGAGCCTCCTAAACCAATCCTAACAATTCAGGAGCCACTCGGAGTGTCAACACAAACCTCCTTCAGTTGAGTTAAGTTGGTGACTAGTCAAACTCAGTTAGTACTTAGCTACAATCAATTCTAGTCTGTTACATTTAGTTCTACTCACTTACTGCTAGAAATGCATGGCTTCATGTGGGTGAGGCACATTTACTCACCAACCTCAGTCAGTTAGACTAGTTAACCAATAATTAAGACTGAATTAGACACTTGAGTTGGGTTGCTGAACTTCGATAGTGATTTAGACATGTCTAGTTAGTCATACAGTTAGGTGGACTCAATCAATTTGAATTCCTCTCTGATGCATTTGAATTGACTGGTTATTAATACCACTATATTACATTGTAATTAATTATCCAATTACTTTTTTATTAATGAAAGCATTCATAGCTGCAAGCCATTTTTTGCATTGTTTCATTCTTCAATTACTGAGTAAAATTGTCTGATCTATTATGCAAGTTGTGTGTTGATCCATAGATAAATGTTATCAATTTTATATGGCATCAGAGCCTCGGAAGGACAAGGTACTTCTCCTTTCTACATATCTCATGTTGGATCAAATTATTTTTTGAGCAAAATTGCTCCTTCCAGCTCTGCACCAGAAGTGACAAGTTTACCACATAAATCCTAAGAAAAGGAATTGGTGATCATGATTGCTTGATTAAGTAAGCTGGGCGTGATGAAAAATTGAAAAGTGCAGGTTTTCTGACCTTATGGTGCCCCTTTTGTGTTTTTGTAGGTACAACTTCGAATGGATTCATCGGTTCCTCTTCTCACCCCATTCACAAGATATTCAGAATGGAATTTGAAGATGATTTCATCTCTCAAGAGACAAGATCTCTAGGAGGTGTCTATTGGTCTTGGTAAAGAGTCCTATGATAATGAGAATGACTAGCTAAATGACAGTTATGTATCCTTTGGAGCAATAGGTCTGTCCCTTTCTCCTAGATTGCGCTACCTCACAAAATTTGTTGAATAGCCAAAGGATATCTAGACAAAATTGGACAGAACCTTTGGAAAGCATAGTGAGAATCATAATATCACTTTGGAGAGCACACCCAGCACTACAAGAGTTATTGATCCAAAAGTCTCGGCCTCTACTCTCTCTGTTGAAGTTGTTCAAGATAAAGAAGTAGCAAAATATTCTACACAGTCAATTCGAATTGAAGATAGTTTCCTTGCAGTGACTCCTTCTCCTCATGCTATGGAAGTTTGTGAGATATATGATATCTCATATTCTCATATGGCTAATACAGAAGAAGACATTCTAATCTTTGATATTGAAGAAAAAAACTGCTTCACTTATATGCAAACATTTTCTAGTGATTCTCCATTAAATTCTGTGCAATATTTTCCAGTGATTGGTTTCGAAAGTGAATGCTTCACTTCTATGCAAACATTTTCCAGGGATTCTCCATTAAATTATGTGCAAAATTTGTGAGTGATTGGTTTCGAAAGTGAAGAGGAATTTGATTTCTCTCCCTCTAATGTTGTTGCTGGTGTGTAGATAAGTAATAACTTGGATATTATGGAAAAAATATAATATTGTAGGAGTGATCCATTCACTCTCCTTGATCTATATCTTCCAACAAATTCCTACAGGATTGAATGCACCAATATTCAGAATTTTGAAAAAGTAGAAAACTGTGCATTTACTGTCTCGGTGGACCATACTTTTGGATCTGATATGATATTATTTGGATATGATATGATATTAATTGGTTCAATATTTCAGGTTCATGATCTTTCATTACTGCTTGTAGCTGTTTTCATCAATTTTGGTTTGAAGAAACAAGTACCGAAAGTCTCCTTCAAAATTGCTGCTGGGGATTTGATTTCATTCCACAGTTTTGGACGTGATATGAAATTATTTGTATATGATATGATATTATTTGGATCTGATATGATATTATTTGGTTCAAATTTTAGATTCCAATATCTTTCAGTCATGCTTGTAGCTGCTCTCACCTATCTCAGTGTGAAAAATCAAGTACCTCAAGTCTTCTTCAAATTTGTTGTTGGGGATTTCATGTTAGTTTCCTCTTATGAGGTTTATAATATTTTATTTTTTGAATCATTAGTTATTTATGAAGCTATACCATATTATAGAGCTCAATCATTCACTTTCCACAGTCCCAGGGCTTCTCTACCTTTGGTAACATGCTCATCTCCTCACAGAACTAGTAAAAAGGAAGACATTCTGCATCCGCCTAGACACTTGCTCCTAACACTTAGGGCTGATTTTATCACTCATGTTTTGTTGTTCAAGGCTGAAATATATCAGTTTCTTGAGTGTTCTTCACATGGTTTGAATCCTCCAGCACTTTTTCACTCTTATCAATTGATTTCAGTTTCTCTACATGGGTCCAGTTTTCATCCATCAACTGCCTATATTTCTGATTTAGTTGAGCATATTATTCTTCTTATAAAGAGGAAGATTCCTCCTTTTAGAATTTGAATTCCATTTATATCTTCAAGGAGATAATTTTAATAATGTTTACAGCAAAATAGTGGAAAATGAAGATACAAACTTGTTAGGTAAAATAACTCCCGAATTCATATTATTCCTTGGGAAATGCCTTTATTTGTACAATTAATATGTTGGTTGTGATTCAACTTCCAACCAACCTATTCATATTCCTACATGATATTCACATTCAGAATATATTTAAAATATTTACATATTGTATAATCCCGACGGATTATATTCCAACAATCCCCCCCTTAATCGGAAGGGGTGTTAGTAAGTCCGAGCATGTTTCTGAATCTTTCAAAATTTTCTCGTCCAAGCGCTTTGGTGAAGATGTCTGCAACTTGGTCATTTGTGGAACAATGTCGAAGATGGACTGTCTTAGCCTCTACATGATGTCGAATCAAATGATACTTTGTGTTGATGTGTTTGGTTCGATCATGGAATCTGGGATTCTTAGCCAGCTTGATTGCAGAAGTATTGTCGATCAATAATGGAGTGGAGTTCTCTTGTTTTTCTTGCAAATATTCAAGTATCTTCCTGAGCCATACTATTTCTTTCATTAATTCAGCTACAGCCACATATTCAGCTTCTGTTGTTGAATCTACCGGAATTGACTGTTTGCGTGATCTCCATGAGACAGCTGTTGATCCAAGACTCATAGTGTATCCAGAAGTTAATACTCATGTTTCCTTATCGCCATCAAAATCTGATTCTGAGTACCGAATAAGTTTGAAGTCATCCACCTTAGAGTACTTGAGTCCAATGTCTTGAGTCCCCTTCAAGTATCTTAGAACTCTTTTTGCAGCTGACCAGTGTCCTTCACAAGGTTTATGCATGAACCTTGAAAGTATGCCAACAACATAAGAAATATCTGGTCTAGTTGTTGTAAGGTAGATAAGTCTTCCTACAAGTTGTCGATACTTGGTCGCATCCTCCATTTTTTTCCTTCGCTTGACGTGAGCTTCATTTTCTGTTCCATTGGAGTAGAGATAGGGTTGCATTCTGTCATGCAAAATTTGTCTAGTAGTTCTCCAACATATTTTTTCTGAGATAGGAATATGTACTTAGGATGTTGAGTGACTTCAATTCCTAAGTAATAGTGGAGATGTCCCATATCTGTCATTTCAAAGATCTTTTTCAAATCTTTCTTTATGGATGCTATATAGCTCTCATTGTTCCCTGTAAGCAAAAGATCATCTACGTACACCACAAGATACACAACAGATCTTCCAACTTTCTTTATAAACAGTGTTGCATCATCAAGATCAAAATGTTCGAAATTTAA
>LPNX010927205.1:45706-106821 GCA_001517045.1 Pseudotsuga menziesii
TTTATGCTTCGAGCACCAAGCTTGTTTCTTTGCTCCTTTGGAATCAAGGCATAACAGGTGGAACCAAAAACTCTGAGATGCTTGAGTGAAGGGAGATGGCCAAACCACATTTCATGTGGAGTCTTGTTATCAAGAGCATTTGAGGGACTTCTATTTCTCAAATAGGCTACACATTTCACTGCATCACNGTCCATTCAAGAAAGCAGTCTTCACATCCATCGGATGAAATTTCCACCCATTCTGAGCAGCTAAAGAGAGTAAGGTACAGATGGTAGCCCATTTTTCTATAGGAGAAAACGTTTCTTCATAGTCAATTCCTTCCTTCTGTGCATAGCCTTTTGCTACAAGCCTCGCTTTGTGCTTGTCAAGTGAGCCATCTGATCNAACATCAGTTTTACATTCTTAAAAAACATCATTGATTGTACCATATTCATTATGGTTCTGGTCTTTTTGCTACACCATTTTGTTGAGGATTGTAGGGAACTGTAGTCTGATGTGCAATTCCATGTTGGCGAAGATAATCTTCAAAAGCATTTGAAGTGTANCTCCATTCTTCATGAGTGCATCATACTCATTCTGCATAGCTTCTTTCCACTCAACTTGAGTAGAAGCTTCTTCAAAGGAAGTTGGTTCAATGTTAGCAGATAAATTAAATTCACAATCAAATGATACATCCATGTCATCACCTGAATTATCTGCTTCTCCTNCAATAAAGGTCATAAATACTTATTCCCATTGGTAGAAGGAGTTGGAATTGGTCCACATAAATCAGAATGCACTAATTCTAATTTCCTACTTGCTCTGAAATTAGATTCATGGAATGGCAGTTTACTGTGTTTGCCTAATATACATGCATCACATTTGCTCTTCTCTTTGGGAATGGTGGGAAAACCAAATACACCATTCTTTCTCAACAAACGAAGACTGTTATAATTCAAATGACCAAATTTTGCGTGCTACAATAAACTTTATGACAAATTACCTTCTCCATGCTGAGAGAGGTAGGCATAGTTTTGAACCGTTGTAGATGAACCCTTTAGCTTCAACAGCTTCCCATCTTTGTATCCATTCATAGTGACTTGGTTGTCAGAGGAATTTCTTATTTCTACGATTCCATCAAACATGTGGATGGAATGGCCTTGCTGTCGAATTTGCACCAAGGACAACAGGCTTCTCTGCAACTCTGGAAGATAAATAACATTCTTCAACAAGAAATCAGGGAATCCAGGCATCTTCAGCCGAATGGTGCCCATTCCCTTTGGTTTAGGACTTGACTTATCTGCAAAGTAAACTATGCCATTTATTGTTTCATTAAGTTCTTCAAAACAGTCTTTTCTAAAAGTCATGTGTGATGTTACACCAATATCAAGTAGCCAACAATCTGTGTAAGATGAAAGTGAAGTCATGTCATTAATACCAAGATTACAATGTGCAACAATACAATGAGCAGAATTTGAAGATTTACTAGCATCTTGGTTCTTATTGTCATCTTTCTTCTAGTTATGTCTGTCTTCGATGGAGTCCCACGAAGCCCAACACTGATCTGCTGTGTGTCCAATCTTTCTGCAATGCTTGCACTTCAAATCTGATCTTTTGCTGGAGTTGTTTCTGCCTCCTCTACCTCTGAAGTTTCTTCTTGCTCTACCTCTCTTCCTGCTTTCTCCTTTGGGATGATCTTTGCCAGTGAGAGTGGCACCAACTACAGATGCTATAGATTGCATCTTTTGCAACTGCTAGTGTAATTTACAATAATGAACTTAATATGAAAAAGAGAATGAGATAATAGAAAAACAACAACCTTGCAGGTCTACAGTCTCTACCAAGGTGATTTACAATCTGCATGGGAAGAGAAAATATGCTGTCAATAAGTTCATAAGCAAATTTTAAGCACTAGAAGAACTACTCAGCAATACGCCAAAGGAAATATAGGGTTTTGAACAGCATATTGCAACCACCAGTCAAACACACTTCACGATCTAGTATAACATATGGATGCACGACATGTATAAGAATTAGGTCAAACAATACGGCTTTTGTATCGTCAACGAACAATAGAATGAATTGCCTCCACGCACTGAGTATTCACAATGTCTTCGGGCTTCTAGTTGTAGTCTGTAACTCTTATATTGTAGCAGTCAGACCTCAACACTGACATGGCAATGTAGCTTGTAGGAATACATAGAATAGGAGGTCGAGCCTTAATCCTCAGCTCCTATTCTTCAACGCGACATTCTTCTCAGCTTCCATGGTCCTTCATGATCTCATATGCAGCTTCAAACTCATCAAATACACATCAAAGAAATCACAGCACTTCATACGCAACATACATTATTTCAGTGAGGAAAATACTCGTGCAACAATGTTCACATAGTTTGGGTAATGGAATGAACCTTCACAACTATGCAATCTCTCTCCACCAACGATCTTCAGTCACCAAGCTTCAAGTGATTAGCAGCAGCAGGACCACTTCAACCTTCATGTGAATGAAGACATGTATGTCTTCATCCTTCTATCCTCATTCTTCAACAGACTTGCAACAACAAATTGACAAAACGCCTTCAATCCTTAACAAAGAGGTCATGTCTCTTAAGAAAATCACAGCCACAAATGAATAGACTCAACATGGCTTCACACATCAATTGATTTTGAGATTTGAATACAAAACTCTCATAAATACATCACCTCCATCATAATATTGTCTCAACTCTCACAAACTCGAACCAAGAGAGGCCACTCACATGAGAAATTTTTGCATACTATTTCACTCTTCAATGCAAAAGATTAGGCCAAAAATTAGGGTTTTTGCTCCCCAACGGTCACAACTAAATAGAGGCCACTCACACATCACAACTCACAAAACCCTTTTCAAGAGTGACGAGAATACTGGAAACTGGAGATTGAAATGGTGTGAAGGGAGTGGTGAGCTGAAAGTAGAGTGAGTTTCGATACCTAAAAGGTATACGTAGCAGCATAATGCATGGAAGAATGATAGAGGCATGCTACACCCAGTAGTGGAATGGTGATTCAACTTAGGGTTAGTTATATATTAAACAGAAACTTCATCCGCTCATTCAAAATCGTGCAGTGATTTGAGTAATACAACATCTATGGACTGTTTCATACCTCATTCCTCATCGCAGGTCTGGAGGAGCATAACACACACAATGAATGCTCACAGGCTAGCAAAGAGAATGCATGTGACTGACAGATGATGAGGCAGAATTGATTTTGAGTGTGTGCAGTAGAACGGGAGGAGAAACGTTCAATTCTGATCAGAGGGAAGACACATTAATGGGCCAGCAGTCTGGTAATGCACTGGCAAGCATACAGGTAGGAGTTATGGAGCTCTGATACCATTGTTAGGTAAAATAAATCCCGAATTCATATTATTCCTTGGGAAATGCCTTTATTTATACAATTCATATGTCGGTTGTGATTCAACTTCCAACCAACCTATTCATATTCCTACATGACTATTCACATTCAGGATATATTTAAAATATTTACATATTGTATAATCCCGATGGATTATATTCCAACAAAACTAAACAAAACAAACCACATAGGAAACATACAAGTATTGCTTAGGAATTTACAGTATCATTCACAATAATAATATCCGGTGTTACAATAGTTTACATAGGAATAATTTGACTGCATGGGGTATGGATTCAAATATGCCAAGTGGATATGAATGTATCTAACTGAATATCTAACTCATGGTATCTCAATCAATATCAGATTCCAAAATCAACTCCCATATGTCCAAACAACTCAAAAAAACAATGATAGCTAGTTAACTTAGTGCAACTGAATTTGGCAGGTGGGAAAAGGCACCTACTCCACATGCATCCATGCATTATCCATGCAAGACATGCACTATAACTGTTTGTGAACTAAATGAAAGTATCTAAGGGCTAACTAAGACTAACTTGTACTAACTCCAACTAACTGAAGTAGGTTGGTGTTCGGACCCCCAGGGGCTCCTAAAATGTAGGGACTGGTGTAGGAGGTGCCAAAACTTATTCATGCACATGCAGTAAGTGGAAGTTATCCTCTAGCAGTGTTCCTCATACTCCAGTGACTGGTGCATGTGGCCCCATTAGGTTAAGTAAACCCAATTGTACTAGTGGACCCAATTAATTAATTTAGGTTCCTAAGTTAGGCAAAATTAATCTAATAGACATTTTACCAAGGGAGGATTAATAATATAAAACCCCCCCTAAATCCTAACTTGGAAAAATGTAGGCCCTAGTAACAAGACCATAGGTTACCCACATACAATATAAAAGATAGTAAAAAATGTTGCTTAATACAACTAAGGAAACAGGTGAAGACCTCATGGGAAAACCCCCCCTCAAACATAAGAAAGAAAATAGCAATTTGCAAGCTATATTTAGAAGAAAGAAGCTTCCTCCTTAGAAAAATAAGTTGAGAAAAACACTACTACAAAATTGTAACTCTATGTAGTAGCATGGTTCATCAGTGGACCTCTCAATGTACTTCTGAAGTGATGACTTCGTTTGTCTCTTCTGGATGGTGAAGGTAGGGAAAGATCAAGTTTCTACTTTTGTGGGTCATGTAGCTGATCATCCACCATCATCAAGTAGCACTGACCTGGAAATTTGTTGCACCATACTGTAGAGAAAGAATATGTGAGAGATAGTGCAACATGCTCATTCTGATACTGGGACCTTGTTCTTCTTCTGTCTTTTGGATCTCCAGCACCACTTCCAGTTGCATCAATAATCTTTTGAGCCCATATAGGTTTAGGATTTTAAATAGGAATAGGTACTAGATCTAGATCTAGAATCTCTTGAGATTCAGTCTCAATAACATGATCATATTGAATGTGATCTTATTCATTTGAATCTAAAACCTATAGCAAATCATCATAATCATCATCAAAAATAGGTGGAGAAATAGTTATACCTTCCTGTGCTGCTGAAGGAGTATCATGCAGTTGATCTTCTTCAAATTGGACACTTCTTTCAATGAAGAATCTTTTGGTTGCAACCTCCATCAATTTGTAATATTTTTCATCTTCTGCATATCCCAACAGAATGCATTCACTACTTTGGGATTGGAAGGACTTCCTCTTTTCAAGTGGTATTCTGGCCCAAGCTTTGAAACAAAAAAATCTCAGATGAGAGACATTGGGCTTATACCCATGCAGTGCTCCGAATGGAGTGACCCCAACCACTGACTTGTTGGGCACCCTATTCTGCAAATACGAAGCACAATTTACTGCTTCAGCCCAAAGAGAAGGAGGTAGAAGCCTGTAATGGAGAACGCATGTTTCCATCTCATTAAGTGAGCTGTTCTTCCTCTCAGCCACACCATTCTACTGTGGTGTGTATGGATCTGAGTGTTCCATTCGAATTCCCTTTGATTCACAGAAACTATGGAAATATCCTTTGATGTACTCTCCTCCCTTATTATATCTTATTAACTTGATCTTCTTATTGAAACTATTCTCAAACATAGCTTTAAAATCTTTAAAAGTCTCAAGAAATTCTTCTTCTTGTTTCATGAAGTAGATCCAACAATATCGTGAACAATCATCAATAAAGGTGAGGAAGTACCAGCAACTATTAATGGACATTGTGGGCATAGGTCCAGCTACATCACTATGTATCAAATCAAGTGTAGAGGCAGCTCTATGTGCATTCCCAACATCATAATTCTTTTCTTGATGCTTACCTACCAAGAAAGCATCACATACTCCATCAGAAGTTTGGATGGAGGGAAAACCTTCAACCATTTTATCATTGTTGAGTAGCTTCGGATATTTGAAATTGAGATGGCTAAATCTCTCATGCCAAATATTGTTGGTGTTGTTAGCATGAGGCAATAAATTTGTAGGAGGATAAACAAGTAAGAAATGTGATAAATCATAAGCTTTGGTCAAGTGATTTGCAATACCTTTGTATACAAATAGTCCAGTGGCTTTTTTTGTAATCTCAACTAATTCTGAATCGGATGTAACTCTCTTGGGAGAGTCTATATGATTCATCTGGTAAACAAAAAATAGGTTAGCAGAAAGGGAGGGCACATATAATACATTCTTGAACTCACCATGCTTCGCTCTGACTAAGCCCCTTCCTTTTGCTGGAATTTGGGAATCATCTCCCATGTGAATGTTCATCCCCTTTGTTAGTGAGAGGGTAGAAAATTATTCTTTGGAAGCAACCATGTGATTGGAAGCTCTAGAATCTATTATGTATGATGAGGATGGAGAGATAGTTTCTTTCAAAGCATGAAACCTCTCGGTACCTCCTGTCTGTGGTTCTTCAACATGCTTCTTTTCTCTTGGGCAAGTAATCTTGTGCTTCTTTAGAAGAGTTGACATTTCTTCAATTTATTTCCTCATACAATGATATTCAATATGGTACCCCTTTTCACAATAAGGACATAACTTATTTTCAAAATTATTATTCTTAGAGTTGGAGGCCCCTTCGAAAGTTTGTTGATTTTGTTAAGGCTTTGAATCAGCTGCCTTTGGATCCTTCTTATTTGATATCCCCTTTTCTTGCACTTTGGAAGATTCAAAAACTAGGAGAGCTTGATCTTTGGAGGTATCAATGACTCCCATTCTCATCATCTTGTCTTGCTCCTTGATTAAGGACTCAAAAAAATAATCTAAGGAAGAAACCTTCTAATCATGAAAGCTTTCTTGCTTGGAACGAAATGTGGAAACAAATAAAGAATACTCAGGTCCTAGTTTCCTGAGTATGGAAAGGACATTATTCTCATCCTTCTTCTCTATCCCGCACTTTCTACACTATAGTACTAGAGACTTGAATTTAGTAAAGAATTGCTCAATAGTATCTAAACTACTGGGATGTGAAGATACCAACTCATTCTCTAGAATGTGTCCCCAAATCTCATATTGTTTGTTAAACAAGATATTAAGATTCTCCCAATATTCTCTGGGAGTCCTCAAGCCTTATAGGTGGAGGAGAAGATCTCTGGAAATATAAGTACAAAATTACTCGAATGCTTCATCGCCAACAGTTCAGAAACTTGTTCCGCTCTATCGACTGATGAGGCTCAGGATCCCATCCATGTATGATCCTGTGGTATCCATGCTTGCACAAGGCCAGCTGCATATCAATCCCCCAATCAATATAATTGGAAGTTGTGAGGATCCGTGGTTGAGGACTTTGAGAACTCATAATTGTTCTGGTTGGAAGTACTTAGAAAAAATCACACAAGCTATGTAGTACCTGTCAATTTCACTGCAATAACACACTAAAACATATGAACTGTTAGAATCGTGCTTTTCTTTGCGGCATGAACATGTTTTTAGGTTCCATCACGCCCTCTATACCGCTCTGCATAAATTCAGAGCTACCAAATCATCATAGGGGACTTCTATGGAAACCTAGCTTCTTTTGATGTTTGATGTGGAGAAATAATCATGAAACCTACTTGAGAAGGCTGTAATACCATATTAGAATTTGAATGCGATTTAGATCTTCAAGAAGATAGTTCTAATAATGTTTGCAGCAAAGGAATGAAGAATGAAGATACAAACTGAACAAAACAATCCAAACAGGAAACAGCAAGTATTACTCAAGAACATACAGTATCATTCACAATAATAATATCTGATGTTACAATAGTTTACATAGGAAAAATTCAAATGCATGGGGTATGAATTCAAATATCCAATGTGGATATGAATGTATCTAACTGAATCTCTAACTCATGGTCTCTTAATCAATATCGGATTCCAAAATCAACTCCCATATGTCCAACCAACTCAAAAAACCAGTGACATCTAGTTAACTCAGTGAAACTGAGTGTGGTAGGTAGGAAAAGGAGCCTACTCCACATATATCCATGCATTATCCATGAAATACATGTGCTAGCTAACTGTTTGTGAAGTAACTAAAAGTAACCAAGGGCTAACTGAGAATAACTAGTACTAACTCCAAATAACTGAAGTAGGTTGGGTTCGGGACTCCCATTCGCTCCTAAAATGTAGGTATTGGTCTAGGAGGAACCCAAACTGATGCATGCACATGTAGTAAGTTTCAGTTAACCTCTAGTAGTGTTCCCCACACTCTAGTGACTGGTGCGTGTGGCCCCATTAGGTCAAGTGGACCCAATTAATTACTTAAGGTTCCTAAGTTAAGAAAAAATAATCTAATAGACAATTGACCAAGGGAGGATTAATAATACTAACACCTCTAGGCATAACTATGGAGAAGGTCACATGCTAGGCCCCAAGATTCTTGTGAATAGAAGAACCATATTGATCATGATTCTACCTGCTTAGCTTGAGGAGGGCTTTTTTCCCATGTGGTTTTTTCCTGGTTGTTTGTATTAAGAAGTAAAATTGTTTGATCTATTATGTGAGTTGTGTGTTGATCCATAGATCTATGTGTTCAATTTTATATAATTCATCTAAATCAAAATCCCAAATCAAACTATAAACCGTTGAATCCGCACATTTAAATGTTGACCCAAAAAATTAGGACATCAACGATACAGATCTAATCTGCAAAGAAGGATATCAATGGTCGAGATGGTATCCTCAAAGAAAATCAATGGATGATATTAGTCATGGAGATTTCATTGTGGAATATACATAGAAATCAGATCAATAGCCCAAATCTAGTCTGCAAAGAAGAAGATCAATGGTCAAGGTGGTATCTACAAAGAAGATCACTGGATGATATTAGTCACAGAGGTTTCATTGTAGAATATGAAAAGAAATAAGATCAACGATTAGGATTAAAGTTGCAAAAGAGATCAACTATTTATAGAAGTTGCAGAAAGTAGAAGGTAGGAAATAGGAAAAAGACAAGGAAAAATGTCGAGTTTCCGATTCTTGAATTCTGCAGTGGAAAGGAGGAATGTGGAACACGGAAAGTAAAGAATTAATATTAACAAAACTTGAAGTTTTTAGAAGTTTGATTTCCATAATTCAGATTAGGATTAAGATCGGTGCTTAAGGTTGTTTCCGCAAGGATCAATGTTGTGGAAAGGTGACGTGGAATGTAAAATGCAGGAATTCAAGGATTAAGTTAACGGAACTGGGAGTTTCCGAGATTTGATTTTCATATCAATTTAATATCGACGATCAAGGTTGTTTCTCCAAGGATCAACGATAGGGAAAGTCGATGTATAATGGAGAACATGAGATGCCAAGGATTAATTTAATGAAACTAGGAGTTTCTGACATCCGATTTTCGTATCAATTTAATATTGATGGTCAAGGTTGATTCCACAAGGATCAATGGCATGCAAAGAATATGCGGAATGTGAAACATACAAAGTAAAGGATCTAGTTAACGAAACTTGGATTTTTCAAGATCTGATTTACACATCAAATCAAGATCGGTGGTCGAGGTTCTTCCCGTAAGGACCAACGATGCGGAAGGAATACGTGGAATGCAGAAGGAATAAAGTGGTCAAATGAAGGTATCGACTTGTTGGTTTTATGATTTTTGATTTCTGCAGCAGAAGGTAGAATGAGGAAAAGTCGGTTTAGTTCAGAAATGACTAATATGGTTGAATAGTGGATCTTTCGATGGAGAAACAAGTGTTACAGTCGTTTCTAATATTGAGAATGAATGGAAAGGGATGAATGTGACCCATGACTATGTTGAAAGAGATAGTAAAGATAAGTCATAAATCCTTTCGCATGATACTCAGGCTATGGGTACATGGCATTGAGGTTTCTAAGGTTAAGGAAATGAGGATCATTCCTTATGGCCAGTATGTCTCTTTGTTTGTATTTTCTCATAAGAGATAGGTATTTTGTTAATATGTCTAAAGATATATGGTTATAGAATTTTTATTTTACTTTTGAATTTTGAGGTATGTTATATATGGTATCAAAGCATGGTTTAATCACTAGGCATGAGTATGATTAACACACTACTGCTTAAAAAAACAACAAACTAAGTGTTGTTTATTTTGTCTTGAAAATTCTCTTATTCATAGAAAAGAGAAGTACAAATATATTTTGCAGAAAATATGGCAGATGTGGGAATGTCTACAGAATAGGAACGTCGACCAGAACAACCTTTAAATAATGAAGAGGTTAATCTAATGGATGGAGACTTCTGGGTAGATCTAAATGAAAGTCAGGACAATAAATCTGAGTTAAAAAGGATTGTGAATGAATTAAGATATGAGTTAATAAAGGTTAAGGAAGATAATGAGGGAATTATAAAGGCTCAAGAAGAACTAAACACTATCTTATTAGCAAAAATCCATAATGAAGAAAAGGATAACAATAAGGTTTTTGAATAGGAATTGCCTAAAAATTCCCCATACAATAAATGTAAGGGTAGGAAGCTGGAATTTTCCATTCATAGTGCTAAAAATTCAAGTGAAGAGTCAGATAAGCAACACAAAAAAACTCAAGAGTCAAGTGAAATCAGTGACGAAAATATAAAGAAGAAATAGTACAGACCCTGTGATGAAATCTCTAGGGATTTCAATAAAATTAAACCACCCATGTTTGATGGGGAAATTGAGAAGGGCGAGGAGGAAAATGCTTTGATTTTTGGTATGAAAAAGTACTTCCAGATATATAATTACTTAGATGATTTGAAAGAAAAAATGGACATTTATAATATGACCGGAAAGGCAAATATATGGTGGCAAGACAAAGAAAGTTAAGGGTATAAAATAAAGGTATGTAACACAGAAAACTTTTAAGAAACTATTTAAAAGAAAATATTCATTTGAACAGTTTTATGAAGAAAAATTTAACGAGTTTTATGAACTAAGGTTAGGGGATATTACAATGAAAGAACTCTAAAGTAAGTTCCTAATCTTACTTCACTATGTCCCCTGCATAATTAACTAGAAACCAAAGATACAACAGTTTGTCAACTATCTGCCCCTCATGTTTAAATAAAGGATTGAGTATGAAAATACAAAGACACTAAAGGAAGTGATGAGGAAGGCCAGCTTATTTTTTGACCAAAACAAGAATAAAAGATAAAGTATACTAGCTTGGAAAAATCAAACGCCAAATAATTTTGATTCTAAAAAGAACAAAAAGAAATTCCACAAGAACACGAGAAATAATTATAGAGGGTATCAGGGTAATAATTACAAAGGTTTTAAACCTCAAGATTTTGCAGTAACCTAAATTTTTCCTAATAAAAACTTAGCACAGAAATAAATATTAAAATGTTGGGAGTGTGGAAATCCACACTACTTTAAATACTATCTAGCAAGGAAACAAAAGTTTAATGTTAATTCTATCCATGAAGCAGTTATAGTTGGGGATATGGCAAGGAGCATGCCTGGAATCTGCGATGCACTGGAAAATCGGCAAGCAAACCAACAGACTTCCATGGTCAAAATTGAAGGCATGATAAACAACCAACCTATCTCTATCTTCAATTGATCCAAGCACAAGCCCGAGTTATATTTTCGCTAGAGTAGTTGATTTATGCAATTTGGCACCTAAAACGTTTGATAAGTCATGGCTAGTACACTTAGGCACAGGTACAAAAAGAAAGGTTAATATTATTGTTAGAAATTGTAAGTTATTAATGAATGAATTCCTTACACATTTGAATGTAAATATATTTCATTTAGGATCTTATGATCTGCTAATAGGAATGAATTGGCTTGAAGAGCGTAATGTTTTGCTAAACTGTTTTGATAAAACGTTTACATGTATTGATAATAATGGAAATAATATAAAAGTGAAAGGGATTCATAAACGGTAACCATCAAAGAAATCGCTACCTTGAAAATGAATATATTAGTAAGAAAAGGATGTAAGGTATTCTCGGTGTATATAATGAATGACAAGGAAAATGATATGAAACCTGAACTAGAAGACATACTTGTTTTACAGGAGTTTGAAGATATATTTTCGGAAGAAGTCCCAAGAATTCCTCCAAAAAAGGATATAGACTTCAAAATCAATCTTATACCTGGAGTGGTACCATCATTGAAGGCTCCATACCAAATAAACATAACTAAACTCATAGAAATAAAATCAGAATTCCAAGAACTAATCGATAAAAAGTACACTCGACCAGGTGTTTCTCCCTGGGGAGCACCAGTCTTGTTTTTAAAAAATAAATATGGTACACTAATATTGTGTATAGATTATAGGAAACTAAATAACATGAGTATTAAAAATCAATACCCACTTCCCCGGATAGATGATCTATTCGATCAGTTACGTGGAGAAACTATTTTTTCAAATATAGATTTAAGTTTGGGTTATCATCAAGTGAGAATAAAAGATGAATATTTTTAAAACAACATTTAGGACCCTGTATGGTCACTATGAGTTTTTTGTAATGCCCTTTGGGTTGACAAATGCACCTACTACGCTCATGTGTTTAACGAACAACATCTTAAGTAACTATCTGGATAAATTTCTGGCTGTCTTCATTGACTACATATTAATATACTCTAAGAATAAAAAATAACAAGAAGAACATCTGAAAATAGTTTTGCAAGTATTAAGAGAACAACAACTTTATGAAAAGTTCAGTAAGTATGACTTTTTTGAAGACAAGATTCAATACCTTTGACACGTAGTGTCTAAGGATGGAATCGAAATCGACCTAAATAAGGTATAGGCCATCATAGAATGGCCAGTTCCTGAAAATGTATCTGACATCGGATCATTTATGGGAATCATTGGATACTACAGGAAGTTCATAGAAGGTTTTTCTAATATTCCCTACCCCATAACTTCCTTACAAAAGAAACGAAACAAGTTTGAGTGGACTAAAAAGTGTTAGTAAAGTTTTAACAACTTAAAACACCTATTAATTATCGCCCAAATCTTAAAAATTACTCATCAATTCAAGGATTTCGTCATATGTACCGATGCTTGCAATGAAGGGTTAGGTGGAGTTTTACTATAATAAATTTATGTTGTATCTTATGAATCCAGAAAACTAAAAGATCATGAGAAAAACTATGTGACACATGATCTAGAACTTACTGCTATAATTCATGCCTTAAAAATGTGGCGACATTGCTTAATTGGAGGAAATTTTTTACTTATGGTAGACAGCATAAGCCTTAAATATTTATTTGATCAACAGAATTGAAATGCAAGAAAATCTAGATGGTTGTCCTTCCTAAGTGAGTATGACTTCGAAATAAGGCATATAAAGGGAAAAGAAAATAAAGTAGCAGACACTCCAAGTCTTCATGCGAATTTATTGTGTGTAAGAATAAGCCATGAAACTGGTCTCGAAGATTGGTTTTTAAGTACTCAAAATTCTGATGGGGAATATCAGAGTTTAAAAGAAAAGACTACAAAAATTGAACAAGAACAAGTAAAAAAATACTTTAGCCTAAACCAATAAGGAATATTATTGTATAAAGACATGCTATATATACCAAACATAACAGAAATAAAATTGACTGTCATGGATGAACTACATAAAAGACCATACTCACAGCATCTATGGTATCAAAAAATGATTACCATGATTAGAAGGGAATTATTTCGGAAAAACATGAAAAAGGAAGTGGTTGAATACTTAGATTGTTTCCTAGAATGTCAAAAAGTTAAAGTAGATCATCAACATCCCGCATGATTTTTTTAGCCACTACCCATTCCAAAATGGAAGTGGGAGACCATCAGTATGGATTTCATCACGGAATTTCCCAAGAATTTCATACAACATGATTCCATCATGGTTGTGGTTGACAAAATAATCAAAGAAGATCCTTTTATACCCATAAAATCTTCCTACAAAGTTGTTATTATTGCAGACATCTTCATGAAAGAAATATTTAGGTTACATGGCATACTGAAAGTGATAATCTTGGATAGAGACGCGAAGTTTACAGGAAATATTTGGAAAGCCTTTCTTAAATTCTTGGCTTCCCAATTAAACTTCATCACTGCATATCATCCATAAACGGATGGGAAGACTGAAAGGGTAAACTAGGTTCTAGAAGACATGCTAAGGATGTATGTTATGGACAAACCAGGTAAGTGGGAGCACTACCTTGACTTAGTTGAATCTGCTTATAACAATAATTTCCAAGTTTATGTAGGTATGAGTCCATTTTAAATTTTATATGGGATTAATTGTAATACTCCAATATCATGGAGAAGCCCTGTTGATATATTAATGATAGGACCCGATTTATTAGAATATATGGAACTAATCGTGAAACAGGTGCAACAAAACTTGAATGTTTCCTAGGACAGGAAGACAATTTATGTTTACTTAAGAAGAACTCCTAGAGAGTTCCATGTAAGTGATCATTTATACATAAAGGTAAATCCCAAGAAAAGTACATTGATATTGGGAAAGAATAATAAATCGACACTCAGGTATTGCGGGCCATTTGAAATTCTAGATAAAGTAGGGTTGGTTGCATACCAGTTAACCCTACCAACCAACATTAAAGTACATAATGTGTCTCACGTTTCTATATTGAAAAGATATGTTCATGATGTTTCTCATGTGATTAACTAGAATGTAATACATGTGGAAGTAGAGGGAGAGTTTCAATGATACCGGAGTCCATTCTCGACAAGAGAGAACTTTTAATCGGGAACTGTACCATCATATAGGTAAAGGTGCAATGGAAATAGCTTACTCTGGAAGAAGATACTTGGGAGCTAGAAAATAATATGTAAGAGGCATATCCAGACTTATTCGAAGAAGTTGACATGGAAGAATAAAAAAAAAAATTATAACACCGAGGACGATGTTTTCTTTTAAGGGAAGGTGTATGTAATACCACGTGAATTAATAATTGTTATTCTGCTGGAAAATACTTTGATTATTAATTTATTATTCTTTGACAGGAAGGTCGAGAATAAAATATTTTGTAATCATGCATTCCCTATTTAATAAATTATGCTGAAGGGGAACAAAAGCGAATGTAGATGTTAAAATATTGTTTGATGACCCACAAGAAGAAAATGGAAAGTGGAAAATACCACTGAGTGAGAACCCAAGATGCAGGAGGCATCATCCCTAAAAAATTAGGTCTACACTCCTAATTGAGTTGCTAAAGAGAAGGAAGCTCATAAATGACCAAGTCCTAGGAAAAATAATATTTAATAGTATGTCCATGAGGAGCAGGAGGATAGCACTGGACGTGGATTAAACTCTGTGTAATGCAAGAGATGGCGCATTAATATATTTTTCTCTTATGGTTCAATGAACAGGCTCGGGGGTTCTGTAGCAAGTAATTTGCATGCTCTGGGAGTTGGCTAGGAGGATAAAATTCTCCACTTTTGTTTTCCCAACCTTGGTTCTAGGTTCCTTCTCTTTTTTCTTATGACTAATTCTAGTTACAGTACGATGTGTATGTGAAATGTTTAATTGCAGTTACATTTTCAGGAAGTAGGGTTATGCAATTTTCTGTAGAACAAATATCCCTATTTCTATGAAGTATAATTGATATGTACAATGTTATTACTGTAGCGATTAATGATTTCGTTCTGAGCATAGATTTGGTAGAACTAGTTGTTGTACATTTGGTTATAGTTAAGAAACCAATACTTGAAGAATTTAGAATTCATGGTTATGTGTATAATGCATTAAATCCTATGTTTCATTTTCAAATGTACCATGTATTCCTACCTTTAATTGGGAATTCATTGTTCATATCTGTTTCCACTCAACCTAATCATGATTATTGGAATATGGACTGAATTTTTAATGTTGTTATAGCATAGATATGTACTATGCCTATGTCGCAGATGAAAATTCTTTTTGTTTTTACATAGAAGAAACATTAAAATTTTGTTTTTTCAATCTGATTCCAAGTTCCCTTGTAATAGTATTTAGATGGGCTGTCACTAGATTTAGTCCGATTCGAAACTTGGTAGAGATGCTAAATTAAACTCACCCTGCCAATGGTCCCACAGGAACTCAACCGAGAGAGAATTTCAAATCCGCTGTGGATCTCATTTCATAAATGATTTATTTCTTGTATATATCAATTAACAGCCTTGCTAGTTCACTAGCGAGATAAGCAAAGGACCGTCAAATCTAGATCAATGGTGGACTTCAATGATCTTAGGGTGTATTTCATAAAGTATTGTGCCCATTAGGATTTTCTTTGGCCCCATGAAATAGCTCACAACCATTGATCGGCTCCCACGATCAACTTCGTCCATTGATCTTGATCGTCTTGGAAATGATTACTTTCCAAATTTCACATCCTATGTTGTTGTAACTTATCGGATATTCTACTATGTTTTTCCTGAATGTATCGATTTATGTAAATATTCCTTTACTTCTGCATTTCAAACTTGGATTGTTGATTGATATAATAATGCTGGTTTTTGGTTTAGATATATATCTTTTCGATGTTACAAATGAAATCTATGTACATGGGGAAAAACCTTAATTCACGTAAAACAAATCCCAAATCAGACCAGAAACCCTTGTGTTATAGCTAAATTTACCACACATGGTGGATCACACCTTTATGGCCTCCCCTGTCCCTCTGCAAACTCTTTAGACCCCATGGACCATTTTTGTACCTTCAATGTTTCCAATATCATCCCTAAAAACATGCAATAATTTCCATACGCGACTTTTAATCCCTTTATCGCGTATATAAGCGGATTTGACGCTTAAAACCACGTACATCGGGATGTGTGGAAAATGCCAAATGATTTTGGAGTTTTCCTTTATGTGGATCTGAGTCACTTGTCTCTTAGCCTTCCATATGCCTTGAGATCACTCGGATTCGACCTTCCATTACCCCATTGAAGAGCTATATAAGGAACCCTTTGGATACATTGAAGGGAGAGGAATTGAAGAGTAAGAAAACTATAGTCCATTGTTGCTGGAGCTTATACTTGAGTCTTCATCCCTTTGTCCCTTGGAGCACTTTGTGTTCTTCCCCAGCTTAACTTTTGCTTGTGAGATTTCTATCGAGAGATGGAGGATTGAAGTGGTGGAGGCCCAAATGGGGGACCCAGTTTCTCCGATTTGTAGACGTGCTGACAAAGGTTGTCACTATTGTAATCTCAGTTTTATATCAATAGAAATATCTTTTCCTTTCCAATAATGCGTATTTAAATGAGTATTTGATTCATGAATGCTTTTCAATGCTTATATGTTATTGATTATATATGCTAGAGTAGGTCTAACACAATTATATATAGCATGGTTGTGTTGTTTGCTGAATGTTGAGGAAGCAAATTGCTAATACAAGCAAGATTGGAAAAGCTCAACGGGGATCTACATCAACCATCTGGAATAAGGTATGAATCGAGATCCTTTAGTGTTAGATGTTTGGTTTCTCTTGCATATAGGGAAGGATTGATTTCTAGAGTTAATTTGTCTATTGTGGTACCCCAAGCCATAGGAATTTATCTCTATATTAGAATTGGTGACTCCACTAGGGACATTCCTTGTTTTTCTTTGGGGTTTGGGGGCACAATGTGCTTGATAATCTTGACTTACTCTTTGTTTCTCCTTGTTTTTGTGTTTCATTTTATATTATGTTCATCCATTGACAATCCCCTCTATTAGTTTGACCCTTAGCTTTCTTTTTACCATTGTCTTCTCTGTATACACAGGTTTTTGGCCAAAAGTCGCATACATATGCATATTTTTGGCCAAAAGTCGCATATAGATGTAGGTTTTTGGCCAAAATCCATTTATACATGCAGATTTTTGGCCAAAAGTTGTGTATATACACAGTTGTTATTTAAATAGTCATGTACATCCTTCCTTTTGGTGAGTTAGATGTTGTGGGAAGTTGTTGGGTGGATTGTGAGTGTGGTTGGGTCTTCCTTGGGTCTAATTTTGTCTGTTGTATGCTTCTTTTGTGACCAGAGACCGCTTTTTCATTGATTTTTCTTTGAAAGTAATTTTAGTCATTTATCCTTTCTTGTTTTCCCATTAGTGTGTTACTCTTTTTTGTCTCGGTGTCTTGTTGGGCTTGTGTTTTATACTTTATGCAAAGACTGATAGTTTTAGATGTCGTTTACTGCATTTTTCATTCTTTTATATTGAAAAATACAAGGTAGTTTCATTTTTTGTATATGGATTTGAGGAGATACTTGCATTGGATTGCTTGGATGAGAGTTTTATTTAGGATTTCATATAAAAAGGATTGCATTGTAATTCATAAAGAAATGTATATTTATGCATCTCATGTAGTGGCATACCCTATTTTCCATTTGACAAAGATTGCACTTAGCATTGTTTGTTATGGTGTGCATATTTATTTCACTGCTGAGTCATAATGTCACTAGTTGCATGGCCATTTCCCTTTGAGTAATTATAGCTAATTAAAATCAACGCATAATAAAATGAATTACACTCTTTTCTTTTATAGGGTGCACCAACAAGACTAGGTTTTGGGGTCTTGGAATAGTTCATTGTGAGTAAATTCTCCAAGAACACTAAACGAAACATGTATGTGTTTGTTCAGGTGAGAGTTTGAAATTCCTTACTATAATTAGTGTTTCTCAGGATCCTCCTCTTACAAGGGAGTTAAGCACGAGGCAGTGTGAGCGTTTATTGATTGGGATGACCCCTAGTCATAACTAAGTAGCACCGAAGATATTTTCAGGATTGTATTCATATCTAGGGGCTCTTTCAAGAGTTTCAGGCTTTGCTACTCTGCCCATATGGTCAATCCCGCCTGTGACTGTCCGCCTGAGAATTGATTATATTGAGGTGATCTTAGTTTCCTTACCTAGGTTATCGAGGGGGTACTTTGTAGGGGTTATTCTACAAGTGTCCCGGCCAGGGTGGGGTCGGACAGCACAGTTGCTATATGCGTTGAAGCTGAGGGCCACTATAATTGGTTACGTACCTTTGCTTGTAGTGTATGGGAGTTTCGATACTCTCCTAGGTGAGACATACCTACTTCATTCGGGAGCTCACGTATCCTTCGCTTGGTTTGCTTGTATTTTTTCTGTAGATTTTCTTAGGAGTGTGCTCTTTGTGCCCTAGTTGGCCTTTGGGATCGTGGTTACTTTAATGTATTTATGCTCTCTTGAGTTCGGGTCATTTTATTTTTGGCATGCCTGGTATCCTATCACCCGTCCTTGGTCCTAGTACGGACCCTGGTGTCAAACTTGGGGGCATCACAGCCCCTTACCATGCTCATAGATTTGGGAATGGTCATATTCCATCCTCTACTCCATTTGTGGAGAATTTTTACTCCCTTCTCTCGGTCTTTACATCGGTGGTCACCCTCATGGGGGTGGTAGTGGATGCATGAATGTTGGGTATACACCTTACTTTCCTTTTTATGTCCCATCGTTCACCGTATTGTTTCCTTTGGGTGCATTTGTCATGATCATTCCTCCCTATATCCTATAGTTTGGATTCTTTATTGACTATTTTGGGTTGTTTTGGACTAATATGGTTGTCATGTAGGGTCCAGTTTTTGTGCACTCTCTTAGAGGTTTCGACCCATTCGTTCCTATCATAGGTATTATATATGAACTAGCATATAGGTTAGGATATCACATCCGGTTTCATTTATGCATTGCCTTATGACCATTCCATCTTAACCTTATGTACGAACCCATTCCATGGTATCATGGAGCCTTCATGCTGCCATTAGAAGTGGTACTAGGTGAATGGTAGTGCTTTCCTATACATGGGTGTCCTAGTTAGATCTCTTTTGCATTTGGTACCCATGCTATGAGTCCTCTCTTAGGTCTGAGAGTCCCTTTTAGTCCTGCCATGTCCTTGAGCAAGAGTGTCATACTCCTTGTCACATGCACCAATTTTGCAAAAAACAATATTATGTTATTTGATTTTATTTAAGGACAATATGTTAAATTTTATGCTAAGTAGTAATTGATGACTCAGCAAAGTCAAGGATATTTAATGTAATTTTGAATATTTTAATTATAAATAAATAAAGGTGGAGACAACAGCTTAGGAGAGCTATTAGAAGAGTGTTTACTGGTCAAATTGGTGGAGGAGACTGTGTGGATAGCAAACAGACATGTGGCAGCATCCCCAAACCACTTCCAACTGTTGCAGGTGGCAACCTCCCTATATTTGGGGTCATGATTCCCCAAGAAATTGGAATCAGAGTAGGTGGCTCAATTAATGACAACTGACCCAAAAGACCTAGGCAATCTTTATAAAAATTCCCATTGAAGAGAGTTGAGGCTGCTCATTCTAAAGAAGTGATCATTCAGGTGAATGTGCTTCAGAGAAATTCAATGGAAGGGAATTGTGGAAAGAGTTTGAGGGGATAACTTCTAAGTGATCTAGTGCATATTTTCAACTGAAGGATCTTATTGGTAAGTGCAGAGTGTTTTACTGAGTCATTGGACTAGTCTATTGTTTGCATGCTCCACTAGTTCTCAGCCAAGAAGACCAGGAACAAGATCAGGGGTCCCGAGGAAGCATTGTTTGAGCACTCTCTAGGATTTTGGTAGGGAGGAATGGCCTCCTAACACTGTTGTTGTCTATCCTCCAAATAGACATGTGGCAGCATCCCCAAACCACTTCCAACTGTTGCAGGCGGTAACCTCCCTATATTTGGGGTCATGATTCCCCAAGAAAGTGGAATCAGAGTAGGTGGATCAATTAATTACAACTGACCCAAAAGACGTAGGCAATATTTATAAAAATGCCCATTGAAGAGAGCTGAGGCTACTCATTTTGGAGAAGTGATCATTCAGGTGAATGTACTTCAAAGAAATTCAATGGAAGGGAAATGTGGAAAGATTTTGAGGGGATAATTGCTAAGTGATCTTGTGCAGATTTTCAGCTGAAGGATCTTACTGCTGAGTGCAGAGTGTTTTATTGAGTCATTGGACTAGTCTATTATTTGCATGCTCCACCAGTTCTCAGCCAAGAAGACCAGGAATAGGCTTGGGGGTCCTGAGGAAGCATTGTTTGAGCGCTCTTCAGGAGTTTGGTAGAGATGAACAACCTCCTAACATTGTTGTTGTCTATCCTAATTAGGTTCTACATTATTTTGTTTTATTGTGTTAGATAGTTAAATCTGAATCTAACTATTAAATGAATGTTAAATATTTGGTTGTAAAATGTTAGAGTTAGTAATCTTTTAGACTATTGAAGAAATGAATCTGAAATAGTAATGTGTTAAGATGACAAAATATTTCTAATCTGTGTTTTTCCACACCTGGAAGGACCAGGCTGTACTCTAGCACAGATAGAGTATTTACAGTAGATGAAGAAAATGTTAAGAGATTGAGTAGAATAGATGTGGTTCTACATTTCATAATAGCAGAGTAATTTATTTCAGTATGTAGGTTATTATTAAAAAGAACAATAATTTGGTTATCTATGTTATTGTTTTTACAAGCTTATATATGAAAATATACTGGAAAAGAAATAGCAGTAATCTAGTACAGGTAGAAGGATTAATATGTTAAGAAAATACCTTAATAGATAAGATGTGTTTACAGACAGTAGATTATTCATTTTACTCAAGTTAAAATATGCTGGAGGTTAAACTATGTTACATTATAGATATATTCCTTTGTGTATATTTAGTAACTATTTTCAATGTGGTAGAAATATCACAGTCAAGTTACTTTGTTACAATCAATTAAATAAAGAAATAAACTACAAATACTTAGTTTTATTTACTAATAATATCAACTAAACTAAGTCTAACAAATACTATAAACCAAGTAGGGTGTTATTAAAGTAGCTAAATTATAAAGAACAAACTAAGTTACAGAGTCTATGTATATCTTTTCAAAGAACTCTGAGTAAACTCTATTTGTCATTTATTAAATAAAAACAATAAGAATATGATAATAACTAACATAAAAATAAATATCTATTTATGACAAGAACTGTTTTAAATTTAACAAATAGGTTATAGTGTAAAGGTAAACTACACAGTCGAAACCCTAAACCAATATTATTTTTACAAATGACAAACATTTAAGCTATAATCCAATTACTTGGATTATTTTATTAATAAACAATTAAACTAATATAAACTGTTTACAGTCCATTAAGGACAAATGAAAAGACAAATGTAATGTTACAACTAGAAATTTTCACAACACACATGTAACACTAATTAAAAAAAAATTAACAAGTAACAAAACCTATTAAAAATAAATTGAAAGATTTATTTAAACAAGGGTTTCATTCAGGGCAACCTTAGCTCGTATTCTTCAGCCAACAAATAAATATTACAAATTACTCTATGAATGAGTTATAGTCTTAAAATAATAACCATATTATATACACAAGCTAAAATAAATGGTAAAAATTATTTATTCACAGTCGAATAGGGTAAAACCCTAAGTTACACATAGTCACAAAATAGTATTACTGTAAACCGAGTCTGAGCTTGAAATAATTCTTTTTAAAAACCATTGTATTGAATTGATAGGATGTAAGGCTAGAAATTCAAACCAAATACAACACCCAGCTCATGGTCGGGACTACCCATCGATGAAGCGAGGCTTTGTAAATGAAATAGAACCCATTAACATTTAAAAAGAAAGTGCATAGCTAAAAGTGAAGCTCGACAAGATTCCAAGCCCATGGTTTCCCCATCGACAACCTTGTTACAACTAGGTTAAGAACTCATTTGTTGAACCTAGGGCTTACCTGTTTGAAGCCACGAATCCTTTAAGACATCCAGCAGCATCTTCTTCACTATTTGCAAGAGTGGTCACAGGATTCCTGCAAGAGAACGACTTTGTGTGTTAGTTTCAAAATTATTTTAATAATAAAAACCTACTCTAAACATGATTTTAATATGAGTATTATATTTTGATACAAAAATAAATATTTACCTTGATAAAGAGAATGAACAGTCTAGAAATGGGGCTGTCACCAACAAAAAAGCACAAACACAAATCTCCAAACCCTGCAATGATGGAGAAGCAAAACCAACAACAAGTAAAGCTTAACTTATCACCGCAGTGATAGGCCACGGGAAAGACAAGAGGGAGCTATGAACAGGCCACAAGCCAAGTGCAACAACCAGTGAACTCTCACTTGGTAAAAACCCACAGCTACGAATGCTAGCAATAAGACTAAACGCAGGAGGTTACAACCACATTAACCCAAGACTCGGAGCAAGCTGGAATAGGATGAGTACTCACGGCCGCGATGAAAATATTGCAGAGAAACCCGAAGGCCAGCGTGAACTGTGGCGGAAGAATGGAAAAGGGTTAGGGTTGCATTGGTTTTATATCTCCAATACATAGACAAGAGGTGACCATGTGCCCTCAATAATTCAAACTATGCATGGGTCGAGTTCTATACTTCACCCGCGTTCCAAATAATTCCAATTAATTTAAGCAATGATTCTTATCAAAATGATGCATAAAACTATAATGTATGCCTTTATATATCACATCGTAAATAATATGTATTTCTTATCATAATGTTTGATAGCTCATAATTGGCGTTTGGGAAAACAATGTTAAGTTAACGTTGACCTAGCAAAAAGGTGATAACCATTTAAACATTGGTTAATCCTAAAATCGATCATGCTTACAACAAGTAGGCTTATATAATTACATAACCATGATATCCGAACTCATCACTTATAAACCAACAACTCGAATGGTTATAATTTATGAAATTGAATAAAGTTGGATAGCATAGTAAAAGAATATATTCATAAATTCTTTTACAAAGTTCAATTTTGGTTTAGACTTTCATAGACACTAGTTGCTTCTCAACATGTGAATTGCTAGTAATTTACCATGATTAATTATTTGGTAAAATAATTTTGTGATTATACATTATAACTTGTACTTAGCATAGGGTAGAAATTTGTTCATAGTAGAAAGATCTACCATAATAGCCACTATAGGCATTAACTTAATGTAAGAAAGGCGTTTTGGTAGTAATAAGAATTACAATGGAATAACCGTACTCAAGTCCCCAATCTTTGGAACAACATTAATTGACTTAGATTTAGGAAGTAAAGGAAAATAGTATTCTATGTGAAATGATACAGTTGATTTTACCCTAATCAAGGTTTTAATATAAAGAAGATTTACAGGTAGTAAGCTTCCCTAAAGAATGCAAATATCGATCAGTTTGGTACTTAAATAAATAATACGATAATGTATATGATACAATAGTACATGCAGCATGACATTGATGAGGAAGCTAATAACCTATTAGTGAGCAACTGATTTGTAGATATAAGTAATAGGTTGGTACTTACCATAACTCGTAAGTTAAAAATGAAATCAAATTTTAGATTCTAATGAGAACCTTACTATCAGTATTAATAGAAGCTCTTCTAGGTATAAAAACAAATAGTACGTAATAATGTAACAATGCAAGTTAAGCATGTTAAAATAGAAATGAATATACAACAAAGATTACAAGTCTAGAGTCCACAGTAAGTATCTTTATTGTCGCTAAGTTTGATAAAGAAAGGAACTCATTTATTTGAACTTTGCTTACAAGAAAAATTGGAGAAAATAAACTACTTTACCTCATTGAAGTTGCTTGGAATTTATCAGCTTATTTTACTAAGCACATTAATTACAAATAGAAACACTTCTTGATACTTTATGAATTTAAAACATTTACTTGTTTGATCATACCTGTAAACCTGTAAGAACCAGTAATATTTCTGAGTTAGCATAAATGCTAAGTAAGCCTAGGATTCAAAGTTAGATTCCACCTACTTGCCATAAACAAAACTCATCAGTAACTGAAATAAAACAATACGCAAATAAACCTTATTTATGTTACGAAAAGGAAACTGCTTTAGTTAACATAATTTGAAAATATGTAATACTAATCATTGGGATGTTTCTTTTTCTACTAACCATTAGATGTTAGTAAACCACAGATTCAACATTTTATGTTATCTCAAAATTTTAAATTTTTGTGAAAATTTGGGGTTTTGACACTCCTCTTGAACTTTATGGTGACCATTTCCTCAAGACTCCCTTGTATATGTCAAGTTATCATGATTTTTTCTTGCCTCATTGAGCCTTATGCCTCCTTCCCTGACTTTGAGTATCAGCCATATATCCTGAGATTGTCTCATGTCTAGTCACGCAGAGCCATTGTGTATATCCTTTGCAGCTTGATTCCCTATTTTTACCAGGAGGGGACTTTCCCCCTAGTGTTTCTATCCTACACATGTGTCCTTGCATTGAGCATTGGTATTTTCTGCTACTTGGAACTAGTTTGTTTGTCCCTTGACACTCGTCTCCTCCTAGTCTATAACTATAAAGCACTTTTATTCTTTTTCAAGCTTTTCAAAATATTTGAAAAAGTCCAAAAAAATAAAAAAACCAAAAATCCAGACAAGAAAAGATGTTATCTTTGGAAACAATTGAGTCGTGTCACCTTTCAACAAAGCACTATATATCACATCCATTGGTTGGGTTAATAGTTTGACTTTAGGAGCTGTACTCGTTTCTATGAGCTTATCTCCACTGACTAGTTAAGCTTCTAGTCCATATGGAGCCTCTGTCGATGCCTCCTGTGTCACAAAGATGTACATTCAGTCACCATTCACCACTATGCTCTTGTTCGAAGGAATTTGAAACCTGAGTCGACCATTCCTCAGTTATCTTGACTTTGCATGTCGGCCATTCCCGGTACGGTTACTAGTTCATGCACATTATGGTCGAGTCCTTCCACATTATACAGCTTTGCTGAGTACCTCGTGTTGGATGATGGGGGAATCCTTAATGCCCTCCTTCTAGTGGATTTCATCCCATTGAATTGAGATCATTTATTCTGGGATAGGAATCTAGAGTCATTTTTTAGTGCCTTGAGACTTGCAGTCATCGGTGGCAGGTTCTCTCGCCATCGATAGTTTTTTGGGAGTACATAAATGTCCCCTGATCGATGGATTCTCTCAAGTGTTCAACCTCAACACATTTATTCACACTTGTTAGTTTGCACTCTAGTACCTTGATTCCCATTTTCATTATCAGTGGGTGATATCACGTTTGTTAACGGTATACATCAATGACCAATAATCAAACGATGGACTACTATGTTCGACCTCGACACCTCTAATCACATAGTAGGACATGTACTCATAGCGGAGTGTGTAGAAGACCTTTTAGATTGGTGGCATTTCATATATGTCACCTCCTTGATCGTGCCAGTGTTCATGATATTTCAGCTCTCATGACTTGATTCCAGTGTATGTCAGATGTTTCCAACCATTATGGAGATCTTGATCCATTATATATCTTCAGCTTTCATGGAGATCATGATCCTTTGTATATCTTCATCATGGAGATTCTGATATATCTATAGTGTACATGGCGATGACCACACATGTCATATTTTTCATCATGCCTATTCATGGCCATTGTACTCTTACGTATCCGGGACCGCTACATCTACTTGCAGTTATGTGCAGAGTTTTGATCATTGTATTGTATTGATTGGATGGCTAGTTCTTCCACTGGGTTCTTCATCACTCCACTTCTGGGATGGACTTATAATATATTTCAGCCATCATATGACCCCTTTGACCTCACACATTAGGGGCCATTTGTTACAGCTGATTTTACCACACATGTTGGATCACACCTTTATGGCCTCCCCTGTCCCTCTGCAGACTCTTTAGACCCCATGGACCATTTTTGTACCTTCGATGTTTCCAAGATAATCCCTAAAAACATGCAATAATTTCCATACAAAAATTTTAATCCCTTTATCATGTATATATGCAGATTTGACCCTTAAAACCATGTACATCGGGATGTGTGCAAAAGGCCAAATGATTTTGGAATCTTCCTTGATGCGGATCCGAGTCACTTGTCTCTTGGCCTTCCATATTCCTTGAGATCACTCGAATTCAACCTTCCATTACCCCATTGAAGAGCTATATAAGGAACCCTTTGGATACATTGAAGGGAGAGGAATTCAAGAGAAAGAAAACTATAGTCCATTGTTGCCAGACCTTATACTTGAGTCTGCATCCCTTTTTCCATTGGAGCACTTTGTGTTCTTCCCAAGATTACCTTTTTCTTGTGAGATTGCTATCGAGAGATGGAGGATTGAAGTGGTGGAGGCCCAAGTGGGGGACTTAGTTTCTCCGATTCACAGACGTGCTGACAGAGGTTGTCACTATTGTAATATCTATTCTATATAAATAGAAATATCTTTTCCTGTCCAATAATGTGTATTTAACTGAGTATTTGATCCATGGATGCTTTTAAATGCTTATATGTTATTGATTATCTATGCTAGAGTAGGTCTAACACAATTATATATAGCATGCTTGTGTTATTTGTTAAACGTTGAGGAAGCAAATTGCTAATACAAGTGAGATTGGGAAAGCTCAACGGGGATCTACATCAACCGTCTGGAATAAGGTACAAATCAAGATCCTTTAGTGTTAGATTTTTGGTTTCTCTTCCATATAGGGAAGGATTGATTTCTGGCGTTAATATGTCTGTTGTGGTACCCCAATCCATAGGAATTTCTCTTCGTAAGACCTTGAATCCACATAGTTAAATGTTGGTCCACAAAATTAGAAGATCAAAAGTCCATATCTAATCCGCAAAGAAGAAAATCAACGGTCAAGATGGTATCCACAAAGAAGATCAATGGCTGATATTAGTTGTGGAGGTTTCATTGTGGAATCCTCAAAGAAATAAAATCAATGGTCAGGATTAAAGCCGCAAAAGATATCAACGGTTTATAGTGTTTGCAGAAGGAGGAAGGCAGGAAACAAGAAAAAAGAGAAGGAAAAATGATGATTTTCAGATTCCCGATTTCCACAGCGAAAAGGAAGAATGATGAATGAAGAAAGTCAAGAATTAAGATTCATGGGAATTGAAGTTTCCAAATTCTGATTTCTATATCAAAGCAAGATCGACAGTTAAGCATGTTTCTGTAAGGATCAACCATGCATAAAGTTGATGAAAAATGTGAAACACATGAATTCAAGGATTAAGTTAACGAAACTGGGAGTTTTTGAGATCCAATTTATGTATCAATTTAAGATCGATAGGAAAGGTTGTTTCCAAAAGGATCAACAATCTTGAAAGCCGATGCAGAATGCATAACACAGGAAGTTAAGGATTAAGTTAACAGAACTGGGATTTTTTGAGATCCAATTTTCGTATCAATTTAATATTAACGATTAAGGTTGATTCCTCAAGGATAAATGATGCGGAAAGCATATGCAGTGTGGAACATAGAAATTCAAGTATTTAGTTAACAAAACTTGGATTTTTCGAGATATGATTTCCACATCCAATCAAGATCAACGGTCGAGGTTGTTCCTACAAAGATCAACGGTGCAAAAATCATATGCGAAATGTGAAAGGAAGAAAGTGGTCAAATAAAGGTATTCACTTGTTGGTTTTCTGATTTTTGAGTTCTACAACAGAAGGAGGAAGTCTAAAAAGTCAGTTTAGTACAGAAATGACTAATATGGTTGGGGAATGGATCTATCGATAGCGGAATGAGTGTTATAGTTGTCTCTAAGCTTGAGAATAAATGTACAAGGATGAATGTGACCCATGAATATGTTCAAATAGATAGTAAAGAGAATTTTTAAATCCTTCCACATGATACTCAGGGTATGGGTACATGGCATTGAGGTTTCTAAGGTTAAGGAAATGATGATCATTCCTTATGGCCAATATGTCTCTTTGTTTGTATTTTCGCATAACATATAGGTATTTTGTTAATATGTATGAAGATATATGGTTATAGAAATTTTTTTATATATATTAATTTTGAGGTATGTTACATTTTTTTAAATTCTCAAACTTTCAGTTTGTCAATTATTTTGTTTTGGTTTAAAAGGTGGAATTTTTAATTCATTTTTTAGTGTTGAATATAATAAAATTGGCAACATTGAGCCTTAAATATTATTGTGCCCATAAACCTTTCTTTATTTGGATAAATTATATGGATTCCTTGCAAAATCAATATGGTACTATGTTCAAGTTACATACCTAATTCCTTATGATTTTGAAGTCGGAGGAACCTCCAAGGAAGAAGAGGTTAAAAAAAAACTAGAGAAGAAAGTTTGAAATGAATTATGCAAGTATGGATTTAGGAAATTCAATTGACTATGATGAAGAGGTGGAGTATTAAACTCCATATGTAAGAAGATCTGGTTGAGCAAGGAAACAATCATAAATCTATAATCCTCCCAAGTTTCACTCCGCTTATATGTTATTTGCGATAGAAGATTATCCTACGTTGATAAAGGAAGTGATCAACTCAACAGAGGGTAAATTATTGAAAAGGGTCATGGAAGAAGAAACAGAGTAATTGAATAATAGTGAATCATGGTATCTAGTCACATTCCCAAATTGAAGGAAACCAATCAACAGTAAGAGAGCGTTCAAGAAAAAATTCAATGCATCAAGTCAATTCAAGAAGTACGAGGATTAAATAATAGAGAAAGGGTATTCTCAAGTGGAGGGAGTCAAGTTTTATGAAATTTTCTTGTAAATTTATAATCTAACTTCCATTAGGGTACTAACGTATTTAGCAACAACATTTGATCTGGGGATGTAACAGGTGGATGTAAAGACAAAATTTCTTCATGGTGATCTTGAAGAAGAGATTCATATGGAGAAACCTAAATTTTTACCGTTGAAGGAGAAAAATAGTTGTTCTCTAAGATCAAGAAGTCACTTTATAGCCTAAATTTTTTTTCTCAGGATGTGGTATCAGAATTTTGGCATGTATATCCAATAGTTGCGGTTTGCGATAAGTAAATATTTCCACTGTGTGTATGGGGATAAATTCGATGGCCATTTCATATATGTAGTTTTATATGCTAATGAAATGTTATTTATTGGAAATAACATGGATATGGTAAAGGATGTGAAATTTCAATTACCCCCCATGTTCGACATGAAGGAAAAGAACGAATGAATTTCATTCTTGGAATAGAAATTCAGATAGATTGTCCAGGTAGAAGGATATGGTTAAATCAAAGAAAATATGTTCAAAAAATCCTAAAATATTAAATCCAATGAAGCATGGGATCATCATCCTGCATGAATTCAAATGAGAAGAGAAGGATATAGAAGAGAGATAATAATCTAGCATTGAATGGTCAATTACTCATGGAAAAATTGTACACACATAGAGAAACAATTTGAATAATATGATTATATTCATGAATCCATAATTAATAGATAATTCAATTGATATACATATAGGATATTTCATATCCCTAAGATAGGATTTGAATCTACCAACTTTGATTACATTTGGAGCTAACTCACAATGAGGTACTAAATTATAGGGATTGGTGTCTAGGGAAACTAAAATCATGCAAGCATGTGCAATAAGTGATAGATGTCCCATAGGTGTGTCCCTCATGCACCAATGGAGTGAACAAGACTTCATATGCTAGGAAAATAGACAATTACACTATCTGTCCAAAGGGATGATTAATAATAATTCAAAACCCCCACTAATCATGACATTGGACAACCTGGGCCCTGACAACTAAGACAAAAGGTCATCCATACAATCTAAATGCAAGAAAATAATAAATTCTTAATAAAACCGAGGAAAGAGGGAAATTTTTATGGGAAACCCCCCCTCAAAATAAGCAGGAAAATAACGATCAAGATTTCATGTCAATAGAAATTTTCTTCTTGAATAAAAAACTTGTGATAATATTTGTGCAACATGCATCTCTGTGGTGCAGTGAAGTAGTATGATGGTCCTTGTGTGCACTAGTATCCTGGGACTGTGCATGTGAACCTATCCATCTTATTATAATACGATGATAGACAACAAAAGGAATGTTTCCTTTGTCTCTTCTTTCTAGAGGATGAGTGACATGATCCAATTTGTTCTTCGGTGACAAGAATTGTTAAACAGTCCTTACCATCATGTAGAATCTCTCTGGGAGCTTATTGCACCTCTATGAAGGAATTAAACTTGCTTGATATAGCACAAGATTCTCTTTTTGAAAATGGGATCTTCTTCTCCTCATGTAAGATGGATCTCGAGTCATGTTTCCAGCTTCCTCAATAACATTTTGTGCCCATTTAGGCCTAGGATTTGAAGTAGGGAATGGATTTGGATCTCGATCACTGTGAACTTCATATTCAATTTCATCAACTAATTTAACTGGGTCTTCTCCTTCAGATTCTGAATCTAAAACACTAATGTAAATATTATCATCTATCAAAGGTGTAGGTAGAATGGTTTTACCTCCCCTTTCAAATGGTAGTTGAGACTATATTGGATCTGGGTATGGAAGAAAATGTGAGAATTCATATGCCTTGGAGGCATGGTTTGTAACACCCTTTTCTATAATATTCCCTGTTCAGATATCCGATATCTCCACTGAGTGAGGACCAAATATGAATCCCTTTGGTGGGACAGTATATGTCATCTGGTATACAGATAACATATTTAGAGATGATGAGGGAACATAGAGTACATATTTGAACACTCTATGTTTTAACTTGATTGAACCATTTCCTTCAACCCAAATTTGAGTGTCATCACCCATGTCAATACTCAGACCATCAGTAAGTTGTAATGAAGATAATAATTCACTAAATGAAACCATATGATTGGAGGCTCTTGAATCAATGAGGAAGGCATGTGATTTTGAACAACTAGCATTCATTGCATGACATCTCTCATCATGATCTTCAGTCTTTTCTTCATAGTCAATCTTCCTTGCACCTTCAGGGAGTGAAATGTTATGCTGCTAAAGGATCTTTTCAATCTGATCAACGGTATTCTTCATACTATAATTCTCTATATGGTTTCCTTTATTACTTTAAGATCACTTTCCCTTTTTAAATCTTTGATTTTTTTCTTTCCTAGAGCTTCAGGATTTATCTAATTGATAAAACTCATCTTTAGGTTCATGTTCAGTGTTTTTTTTTTTTACCATTATTCTTCCTTCTTTCCAATGCATTCCTTGTCTCACCAGCTAAGAGGGATTGATTTGGATATGCTCTAAGAGCTCTCATATGTGTCATCTTGTCTTGTTATTGAATTATAGACTCTGTGAAGGCATCAAGGGATGACATTTTCCAATTAGGATTAGTCAATATCCTAGAGTGAAAGGAATATACAAATATTGATAATTTTGGGCTATGTTTTCTCAATATGGAAAGCACTAATTGCTCATCCTTCTTCTCAATATTGCATTTCTTGAATTGCATGACCAATGATTTGAATTTTGAGAAAATCTATTGTATATTTTCGAAGTTACTGGGTTGTAGTGCTTTCATCTCATTCTCTAGAATATGTTCCCTTATATCATCATGTTTTCCAAGAAAGGATCAAGTTCATCCCATACTTATTTCGGAGTATTGAGTCCTTCAAAATGGAACAACAACTCCCTATATATGTGGATGCACATGTAGTCAAAAGATTCATCAAGTCAGTATAGATCCTTCGATTTTTCAATATACTGCCAGGGTTCAATTGCTCTACCCATGTGGCATCCTATACAAACCTTTGTTGCACACGGAAATATGCATATCTACCATCCAATCAACATAACTGAAAGGCGTAACGAATCTGGGAGTTAGAGCTGGTGAATTCTCCATTTCACAACTATATTGAGCAACAATTCTTTAGAAAATCTTTGAATGTACCTGTAAAAACATTGTGAAACAACTCAATTTGAATTAATTTAGCTCAAACATCCTTCACTTTAGCATGTGCACTTTCTATGAGTGCATCACACATGTATAGACTTCTCTGGACAGTTTTAATAGGTATCAATGTAATTATTCCATGAACTATGTGGAAACTCAATGGATTCTAGTGAATCAATGGAATTTTCTGAGGTTCAAGGCAAGCATGGATACCTAATCTGATACCATGTTAAATTAAATGAAACATAGGATCATCATACTACACGAATTCAAATGAGAAGTGAAGGATGCATAAGAGAGAGAATAATTTAGCATAGTCTCATGAATTACTCATGGGAAAATTGTACACACATAGAAACAAAATTGGAATAATATGATTATATTCATGAGTCAATAATTAATATGTAATACAATGGTTATACATATAGCATAATTTGAATGGTTAAGATAGGATTCAAATCTACCAACTCGGAATGACTTTGGAGCTAACTCAATGTGGGGAAATCACCATTGGAACTCACTAAAGCAGCTTCAAATAACTAACTTAGTCTACAATTAGTTAACTAATGAGGGTAGGTGAGAAATTGTGCCCACACTCCCTTTAATAATGAAAAATGGCACTACAAAAAATGATTGTGATCTAACTTATGGTAATTGGAGCATCATTGAACATAACTTATTACCTACTAAGGTCAACTGAAGGAGACTGTTGGTGGCACCTAGAGTGGGTTCCTAAATTATAGGGATTGGTCCCTAGGGAACCTAAATTCATTAAAAGTAGGTGCAGTTAGTGGTATATGTTTCCTATGTTTGTCCCCCATGCACTAGTGGAGTGATGAATACCTCCTAATATAGGAAAATAGACCATTAGAGTATGTGGTCAAAGGGAGTATTAATAATAATCCCAACATAAGACACTTCAACATGGGGGAGAGTATACAAGTCAAGGTACCTATTTTTGTGGGAGTCAATATATCTTATTAACATTGTGCTAAGGCACAAGAAAAATAGAGTACATGTTATGTGTTCCCTATGCTAGTGTGGTAGGTAGTTGGAGTATTGAGAAGGTACATGTTAACAGACAGAAAGGAACACTCAACTGCCATCAAAATAGTATTAAGGAATTTGCACAACATGAAAAATTATGCAATATGTTATTGAGGAGATCCTACAAATAACAAGGAAATAAATGTACATGAAATTTTTGATTACAGTTGGGATGGAGACTCCATCAGCCATATATGTTCGAGTTGTGGATATGCATTCCAAATATTTGATGGAGTAGTTAGTTTAATGAATAGAATGTAGTCGGTCATTGTACTAATAATTATTGAAGTTGAATACGTGGATACAACTCATGCATGTAAGGAGGTTGTTTTTTTACTGAGGTTGTGCTCAAATGTTGGGTTTTTATAGCATGCTACTAGGTTGGATTGTGCCAGTGATAGTACAATATTCCTGGTGAAGCATCCAACATATTATTGGAGGATCCTGGTCATCCAACCAATTAGGACCTCTTAATTTAATAGGAAGGAATCATCTCTGCTAGTAGTGTTGGTTAGGGAAACTATATAAGAAATTAAAACATTGTAATGGAATAAATGTATGCATAAACTATATAATATGCCAATGATCCATGGTAAAGAACCTATGCCTTTTTACATGATTGGTCTCATTTGATAATAAAGATACTTGATTCTTTGGTCCCTCTTAATATAATTCATTCACTCTCATTATGTATGTATGATTATGTATGCAATGTATGTTTATATCTATTGTGTTTGATGCGGTACTAGAAACTCACTATAATCCCATAGATTTTAACATTGGTTCAGTTGCTAGTAGTATTGACCCAAGAAATGAAGCATTCATATATATGTAAATGGTGAGTGAGGGAGAAAATGGAGACTAGTGGAATTGGAATATTACAAATTACATACAAAAATATGAGATAAAAAACAATTTAACAGTTTGATAAGCTCAAGAAAATCTCTTCACTAAGTCTCGCGAACTATTTATAGAAGTTGTTCCCCATTAGATAAATAAATTACTCTATGTTGTTAATGAGCAAGTTGGATGCTTGGAATGAAAGACTATGAATGCACAAAGTCTATAATAGAGGAGGAATGAATCTTTACAAGTCGCTTAAAAATATATGTGAGGAATTCTATGAAGAACAAGCCATGAAAAAAAGTTCTTTAGTTGACAAAGTTTGAAGAACACTTTATATTGACCTTCACGAAGGATTTTTTCTTTTAATATTGGGATAGCTATATAAATATCTAATTGAAAATGGATTTAAACACATATTTAATCCACAAACTCCATTATACATGCCTAATTCATTAAACGAGATCAAAATCTAAAGGACTAGGAGTGCTTTGTCAAAGAGCATGGAGTAGGACTCCTTTTTGAATAAATGAAATATGTTACTGAACCCTCCTTGATTGAACAATAAGAGTAGGGTAGGTGATGGCAGGGTCATTGACCATGTGTTTTCAATAAAAGAATTATTCTAATTAAAATAAAAAGACACGAATAAAGTCCTACAAGCAGTGCAATCCTCCTCGATGAAGTAAGTTCCCAATAGCTCACAAGAAAATAATAGATATTCAGAAAATAGAAAGAGAAAAGAAGTAAAATTAAAGAGATCACTTGCGATATATTTCAAGTCCACTACATGGAAAAATAAATTTAAAGAAACAGTTTGATATGGTTGAGAAGTGAAAAGTTCATCCTAAGTTGATTGAATGCCAACCAAATGAGAGAGAAGGTTAGGTGTAGATGCAAATAGAGCATATGTATTTGATGGTGTTGAACCCACAATATTTGAATATTGAAATTATAGATTCCTAAACTTCCATCAAGTCTGTAGAAATAACAATTATTATTGGTTAGACTATTAGAAAAAATGTTGAGTGCGATATGGGGATAGGACTAGCCGATAATAGAATATGGAGACAACTTGGTCAACATGGATAGATTACGGATTGAATAATGATTCAGTGACCACCTAATGGTAATTGGATTATCTTCACACCCGAGTTTGCATCAAGTCACTCTTTCAATTTATTCTATTTAGTTCATATAGAGATACCCTCCCTTCCATCAACATTATTGATTGAAGCATCTAGTCCCTCAGAGGTCCAACCTAGTGAAGAAGATTTGGTCAAATAAGTACATCTAGCATGGTACAAATCGTGTCGACAAGAATTTAGAAACGATTGTCAAATAGTAACACATTTATTTAGTCATGTTTCACTAGTAAGTATTCATACACAAGGTAAACAATTCAATTTTGTTAAAATGGCTTATCAAATTCCAATAAATACTACTATTTTTGAAAGGGACGGGGGCACTAAGAAAGATTGGTTTGTATATGAATCCATCTAATAATTCAACCTCATTGACAATGAGAATAAAAAAAATAATGTAGTTTGTAGTCGGTCTTTGAAATAGAGAACGTACATTGTACATGAATTTCATTGAAGATGGTTCTAAAACAAAACAACAAATCCTCCCATGAATAGTCGAGACTCAAATTTTTGGGAAATCATATTTATTTTGAAAACATTGACTCATGAGAAGGATCCAAACCCTTTATGGCATTAGTCAGTATTCCTTGTGGTTCAAAAATGAAATATTCCATTTCTTTATAAAAATATAGAATAAAATAGGAAGGCGAAGGAAAAAAGTCATGGTACTTATTGATCTATCTCGAGGTAAGCCTTGGGAAGATCCATATGACCATGGATATATAATGAAACTATAACATATTATGAAAGATAATGAACATTTAATATATACAAATTATTTTGGAATTATTCACTTGAATTTTCCTATGTAGGATGGACAAAGCTCTGACTAAAAATTGTACGGTTAGAAAATTGAAAATTATGGAAAACATACAAGAGAATGCCAGATGGTTGAAGTTGTCCCTTGATGACCAACACAAAAATGTTTCACAATAATTGTGAAACCAAATATTTTTGAAAAGAGAATAAAAGAATATCCAACTCTTATTCCAACAAAAAGTGAACCAATAGATATACCGCCTTTAGGGCTCAAGGAACATGAGTCTCCAGTATTTCATATAGAGTAAGTATCTAAAACCATCAGCGAGTAAGGTCAATTGCAAATCTTAGTGGAAACATTCAATGGTCAAGAAGGTCGATCGTTAGACACCCACTAGTCAAGACTATAGATGTGGATTACTACTTTAACATATTCCATTCAAAGGTTTGGAGGAAATAAAATAACATCTAAAGTAGAAATTCAAAATTTTTTCCAAGGCCTAGATATAGTTGTACATATCGAAAATTGTGAAAAATAATGCAAACAAGAAAGATACCAAGACAAGAGAATCTGAACACATTTGTTCGCAAATATGTTAGACAACATTCCTAACAAATGGTATAAAATCGAAGAAGAAAGAGGGGAAATTTTTAATTTGATTACTATTAAAGAGAACTTTATCAAAGATTTCTCATTTTCACCTACAAAAGAATGCATGTGAGAAGTTGTACACGAGAGACATCAATTCATTGAACCGACAAAACAAGAAGCTAATATATATAGATAACTAGAGTTTTCGACAACTCTCACATTGTAATGCAATTTACGTTAAACATAACTAGCAAAACTAGTCAATGAATCAATTGGATATGGAACATGAATATACTTATGGAAAAATATTCTGATGGAAATGAAGTCACCCAGGAGTAACCCAACCTATAAATACCATCTTGAAAACTTCCACCAAAGAAATAAAAAAAAATGAGAATTATGACAAGGAGTTTACCACATCATATATAAAATTTAAAGAAGGTGAATGATCGATCAATGAATAAAAATCACCATAGTGGATGGACGGTGAAATTATAACAAAGTAAGTCAACATATTTGTCGGCAAATGAGTAAAATTGACAAAAATAGGAGACTATTATTCTGAACAATTGACTACAAAAATAACTAATATGCTTAAAGAGTATCCAGATATATTCACACAGGACTATAAAGATATGAAAGGACAGGTACAAGAAATGGGAGAGATGAACATTTACATAATTTGTGATGCCAAACCTACCAAGAAACAACCATACAAGTTAAGCGACAAATATAAATCCATAGTCAAGAAAGAGTTTGAGAATATGTTAAATGTAGGAATACTATATATTCAGTCGATAAATTGGAGTGCGATGGCCCTATGGTAATCCATCTAAACAATCATGACCCAAAGAGTCTATGTGTCTATGTCAAATTTAGAGGCCTTGATAAAGTAACCCTCACAAACCCATTTATGACTCCTTTCACTAACAAGATCATCAATGAATTTGTTGGACATGAATTTTACTCGTTCAACAATATATTTTCTGGTTATAACTAAGTTCCCATAGAAAAGGAAGAGCATCATAAAACTGAATGTGTATCACTCTTTGTATTTTTCACCTACAAGGCTACGTCCTTTGGCTTAAAGAACGATCTAGTTATCTTTTTGAGAATATTTATAAAATCATTTCAATATTTTTTATACAAAAAATGGTTGTCTACTTTGATGACTAGACTATCTATTTAATGCTCAAATACCACGTACAATGGATTCACCTAATGCTAGAAATGGGTAGACAACTACAATTATCTCTAAATATAAAGAAATATAAATTTTCTACATCAATAATAGTACCGATTGGCACATGCCATGTGCAAGGATGGCCTAAAAGTGGATCTACCTAACATTAAAATCATTCTTGAAATGAAAAATCCAGTAAATCCCAAACAAGTTAGAATTTTTCTTGAGCATATCAAATACTATAGGAAGTTTATTTGACATTATTTTGAAATTAAATTTCCATTGGAAAAAATACTTAGACTACAAGTTCAATTCTTCTGGAGCCTAGAATGTGAAGAAAAATTTGAGTTGCTTAAAAGAAAACAAGTTGAATCCTCAATAATTAAATTTCCCAACTGGTCAAAAAAATTCCACATACATATTGACACTTCAGGAATTGTAATGAGAGAAATATTAAGATAATACATATACAACGAAATCAACTACCCAAATGCATATGCTAGTTAAAATTGAATAAATTATAAAGAAACTACTCAATGACTAAATGTGATGGACTACGTATGATGTTTACACTAAAAAAAATATCGACATTATTTATTGGCTAACCCATTTGTATTCTATAAAGACCAAACATTGGAAGAACAAATTAACATGGAACACCAACAACAACACCAACCTGGAAAAAATGAGTACCAACACATTTATAAACTCATGAGATTCACTGAACTCCAAATACAAGCACGTGACCACAACATGCAAAAGATCCTAAATGAGCCAATGCAAATCAACCTCAACCAGTTTCCACAATTCACTACCCTAAAAATAAACATCAAGAATATGCTTTACTGAATGGGATGACTTCCAATAATACCTCACTTTTTGTTCGCCAGCAATTGTCAAAGCATGTGTCAACTGTACCCCACCAGGTAAAGCATCGATGACACAACAAAAGTAATAACTCTATTTGATAATATTATCTCAATTTTTTCCATCTCCTTGAGTCTCTTCGGGATGAAGACACATTTTAGGGTAAGGAAGATGTTGGAGGAGCCTATTCGGCTAGTTAACTTGGTCCTCATGACTGACTAGGAAGTAGTCATCTCAGCTATTTATTTTGGTCATGGAAAAATATTGAAAAGTTAAAACATTGTAACTGAATAACTGTATGCGATAAACTATATAAAATGTTAGTGATACATGGGAAAGAAACTCTTCTTTTGTACATGATTAGCTTTTTTTGATGATAAAGATACTTGTTCCTCGGGTACATATTACTCTAATTTGTAATGCCCCTCAATTGATAATTATTATTAATTATGATGGAAAAATACTTTATTTATTATTTTATTATTTTTATTATTTTTGACAAAAAACTCAAGAATAAAACATTTTGTAATAAAAACTTTTTTATTTAATAAAATATGATGAAGGGGGACAAAAGTGGATATAGATTTTGAAAAGTGTTTTCTGGCCCACAAGAGGAAAATATAAGTGGTAGAAGCCATTGAGTGAGAACTCAGGATGTAGGAGGCAACATCCCCAAAAACCGGGTCACAGCTCCTAGTTGAGTGATAAAGAGCGAGAGGATCATAAATGACCAAGTCCTAGGAAAAACACTATAAATTAGTATTTCCATGAGCAACAAGAGGCTATAATTAGATGGGGATTAACATCTATGAAATGTAAGAGATGACGCATTGAAGGATTTTTCTCTTGTGGTTCAACGAACAGGCTCAAGGGTTCTAGAGCAAGTAACTTTCCTGCTCTGGGAGATGGTTGGGAGGAACAAATTCTCCACTTTTGTTTTCCCAACGTTGGTTCTAGGTTCCTACTTTATGTTTTTAAACATTATATAATATGTTTAAATCCTAGATCTAAAGTAGATTAATGTAAATTCTAGTTTGTTTTCATATAACTCACTGATGTTATACTTGTATCCTATACCTAATTGAATGAAACAGTTTATTTCTAAATATGTATAGTGTATTCCTACATTCGACTACCTATATTTCTTGTTTGTATCATTTTCTTAAATATTTTCTTAATCTGCATTTACAAAATTAATCTTTCGACTAAACCTATGATTCCTTTTTATAGTATGGATCTGCATTATTTACGGCAAGTGAATGTAATACACTTACATAGTATTTATCCAAATTTTCTAAATGAATTATCAGTATGAGAGTATAATATATTATTATATAGATCTATAGTATTTAGTATATTATAGACATAAGTCATTTAAATAATATTAACTATATTAAAAATCAAAATATGTAAGTTAAAGTATTAGAATCGAATAAGATCTATATAGTAAAAAGCAATGTTGCTATCTTAAGTACTTAAATATAAATAATTTAATTAAACTATACAGATCCATTATTCTACTTTGGGTATCCTAACAATTAACCCATAATTACATTATTGTTATCATCCCCCGAAGCAATCAAATTAATGCTAAATTAGGATCTAACAATCATTATAACGAAATCATGGATGCAATATTACAAACAAATCTCATCAAACCATAATATCAAATTAAGTAAGAAACAATTACATACTAAACAATATACGGAGATCGTGGGATTCTTTCACCTCATAGTAATTAATAAAATTCCAGAGCAGTGAGAGAGAACACGAGGATCGAAGATCCTATTGTTTAAAAATCTCAAAAATATGCATAAGATATAAATAATACCAAATCTTAACTTTACTTCAAGATATTAGAGACCCTAAGGGTCGTGTTAATAAACAAAATCAACATTGTATTGACAGGGTTGTAAGTTAACATTGTGGCTACCCTAGTTTATACATAAGCAGGTATTTGATCAAGTATACACCAAATTACAATACATTATACAGATTTTTGGATCGAGACCCATAAAGGAATTTACTTAAACGTTTAAAACTAAAATAAACACATACAAAATCGCAGGTATAAACCATTAATTTATTGCAGAAAAAAACACATAATATGGTTGTAATCCCATGTCAAATGGTTACCACTACCTACAACCCAATGGTTCATATCTTTTTAAAAAGTCATGGACCCTATGGGGATAACAATCTAACTAGCTTAAGTAAAGTGTTAAGATGGTCATAATCCTTTTCAATAGCTACCATCACAACAACTATAAGAACATGTATTATACATACAGAAAGTATAAAAGAAAAAAAAGTATAATGTAGCTTCCATGGCCATAAGACCATCCATCATGGAATCTGAATGATTGAACATAATCAACATAAATAATTGCACACAATAAAAATAATGAAGCATCATTGGGTTATTATCCATCCGAATCTGACATTAATTTCGTTAAATGATCAAAAAGATATATTTAAATATATATATAGAGTGGCTATAAGGACATCATTGATGGCTTCCACTATAAAAAATATAAAAACCGGTTTTATAAAACAGTATGGGAATAAGACCCATCAAGGGAACCCTAAACCCTACCAGGAATAATTAAACTAAAGTCTCACATTACATTACAGTGCCAAGTTAATGGCTATAAGCCGGCACAACCCGAAAAGGGTTTTAAAACAACCATTTACAAGTTTAAAACCAACAAAACCACTTATCTTAATCATTGTGGCTACCAAGAATCCCTCACGACCTATGCTCGATGAGACCTGCAACCACAATTTGGTTGGATCAATGTGGGACACAACAGTTAAAAGAATTTTAAAACAAAACTGAATTTTGAACAAGGATTGAGCATAGACTTACCCATTCATTTGGAAACACGGTCCTAGGAGGAGGTGACCCTCTCACCTTCATCTCCAGTGTCAAAACCTGCAAGTGAACCTTTTATAGTTAGTTTTATGTATCTTGTAATTATGTTTTAAAAAATAGAAATAAACTTACAGAGTCTTCAAATTTTACCTTGGCATTTGGAAACGAGGACCAAGGTTCTGCTCCTACAAGCACCCTTATCTATCCACAGTCTGCAGAAATAAAAAACATATCAGTAAAATGAATTATGTAAACCATAAACCTTTTAAAATGCACCATGAAAGTACCATTTTGATTATTACCCATTTGATCAGACTGTTCATGTGTTTGAAGCATCAGCAGGTTGATGGATCTCTGGTGTGGTTTGAAACGCATAAGGGTAGATAAAGAAAAATTTTCTATCACATAGGAACTAGAAAAATTCCATTAACCCTATGAAAACCAAGTTGGGACAACATAGAGCAGAGCTTGGCTCTGGACCGGCCTCCTACAAGTGAAAACATTCTAATGTGAAGCTCAAAAGAGTAAATCCTTTTCAAAAACCCTGCGAAACTCATTGATATCACCATCTAGGTGTAGGGTAGGGACTAAATCCCATACTACAGTGTCTTCTTGGTTGCATTGCCAGCTCGCAGCTAGGACATGTTTAAATGTCAACCATAGGTACCAATTAATTGCATGTTTGAAATCATTACAAACTAAATAATTGTGAATCCAACCATGGATATCGTTTAATTTATCAATCATAACCTATGCCATGTTTCATTGGGGTTTAACATATCATATGTTAAACAAACCTTACAAGATTCCATTCTATCCTTGGCATTGAATACCACACAGTGGACTATGTTTATTATGAACTATGCTAGAACCTTCATAGATTTGGTGGCTTTGGGACATAATGCCACCATGGGTTGTGGCTAGACCCATACCCCTTCCATGGTAAAACATAACACATGAATTATACAATATTTTCCACTTAGATTTAGGTTGGGCCAAGGTTCTTTTATTTATTGCAATACTTAGCATAGTGTTATGCCTTCCATACTTAAAACCTTATTACAAGCATAGTAGAATTCATGCATTGCATTATTTAATATTCGTATTAAAACCATATTGCATGCATAGTGTGGGTTATGCATTATAAGCTATAAGCATGGCTAAAATCATATGAGAAAGTACTTACTCATGCACATCAAGGAATGTAAAAAAATAATTTAAAACCAACACATGTACAGTCATGCCAACCAAATAGTATGTAAACCCTCACTTTTATTAATATTAAGAGGTCACTGTATGGAGGACGATAAACTTACAAACCCTAATCCTCCCACACTTAGGGGCAGGTATTTACATACATAGTACGAACTATGCTAAGTCCAAAGCCTTGAAAGTATAAGATAAATAAATAAAGAATAGGTAAACAAAGTACATCACCTGCGTGAACATGGCTTAAGGTTCTAGAAGGAACTAGCCATCGTAGGCATCATCAAACTTGTCATAACCCAGTAGGACCAAGATATTAAAAATAGCAGCAGTAAAACATAGGATTGTGATAAGTAATTGTAAAAGTAATGCATGTAAAAAAAATTATTTAGTATTTTTAGTTGTGTTACATAATGGTATCAGAGCAAGGCTATAGCACTAGGCCTGAATCGGATCAACACTAGAACTGCTATAGAAAATATAAAACTAACTTCTCTTTTATTTTTGTTAAATTCTCTTCCAAAAAACAAAGACAAGAACAACTATATTTTGCAAGAAACATGGCAGATGCAGAGATTTCTGCAGAAGAGGAACATCACCAAGAAAATCCTTTAAATAACGAAGAGGGTAACTTAAGGAATGGGGAAATATGGATAGAACTAAATGATAGTTAAGATAATAAATATGAACTAAAACAAATTGTCAAAGACTTAAGGTCAGAACTGAGAAAAGTTAAAGAAGATAATGAGCAAATTCTAAAGGCTCAATAAGAACTAAATGTTATTATGTTAACTAAGATCCATAACAATGAAAAAGAAAAAAATAAGGAATCTGAACTAGAAATTCATAAAATTGCACCTTACAAGCGTAAGGGAAGACATCTGGAATTTTCCAACCATAAACCTGAAACTTCAAGTGAAGAGTCACTCAAACATCATAGAAAACAACAAGAGTTAAACGAAAATAGTGACAATAACAAAAAAGGAAGGAAATATATGGGGAGTTTAATAAAACTAAACAACCCATGTTTAATGGGGAATTTGAGAAGGGAAAAGAGGAAATATCTTGGTTGTCTGGAATGAAAAAGTATTTTCAGATATACAACTACTCTAATGAATTAAAGGCTAAAATGGCCACTATAATCTGACTGGAAAAGAAGATATATGGTGGCGATACATAAAGAAGGTTAAAGGGATAAAAGTGAGATATGTAACTTGGAAAAAGTTTAAAAAACTCTTTAAAAGAAAGAATTTATCAGAAAAATATTATGAACAAAAGCAAAAAGAATTTTATGAACTAAGGCTAGAAGCCATGATGATGAAAAAACTCTATAGTAAGTTATTGAGCCTGCTTCATTACGTTCCTTATATAATTAATGAGAAACCTAAAATACAATGGTTCCTCAGTTGTTTTCCCATCATGTTCAAAGAACATATTGAGTATGACAATCCAAAGACGCTAGAGGAAGCGAAGAGGAAGGAAATATTCTGTTACGACCAAAACACAAATAAAAGGGAAAATGTATGATCTTGGAATAATAAAAGGCCAAATAATTTTGATCCTAGAAAGAAGAAAAATAAGTTGCATAAAAACACAGGAGATAACATTAGGGGATATTAGGGTAATAACTACAAAGGCTTTAAACCCCAAAATTCTGCAGTAAAAGAATCTTCTACTATCTATATGATATGTTTGATCAATTTCGCAGAGCAGCTATCTTTTCAAATATAGAATTAAGGTCGGGTTACCATCCAGCACGACTAAAAGATGAGGATATATTTAAAACAACATTCAAGACCCACTACGATCACTATGAGTTTGTCATAATGCCTTTTGGGTTGAAAAACACACCTGCTTCTTTCATATGTTTAATTAACAACATCCTAAGCAATTACCTATATACGTTTGTGGTTGTCGTCATTGACGACATACTAATCTACTCTAAGAACAAACAATAACATAAGGAACATTTAAGAATACTATTGCGGGGACTAAGAGAACAATAAATTTATGCAAAATTAAGTAAATGTGATTTATTTAAATATAAGATTCAATACCTCGAACATGTAGTTTCTAAAGATAGAATATCTGTCGATCCCAAAAAAATAAATTCCATCACAAATTGTCGGTTCCTAAGAGCGTATCTAACATCAGATCATTTATGGGGATTAGCGAATACTACCAAAATTTCATCGAAGGCCTTTCAAGGATCTCCTACCCCATAACATCAGTACAAAAGAAAGGTAAAATGTTTGAATCTAATGAAAAATTCATGGAAATATTTAACAAACAAAACATCTATTAAATACTTCCCTAATATTAAAGATTGATGATCCATTAAAGGATTTCGTCGTATGTACCGACGCTTGCAATGAAGGACTAGGAGAAGTTTTATTACAAGAAAACTATGTCATGGCATATTAATCTAGGAAATTAAAAGAACATGAGAAAAACTATGCAACACACAATCCGGAACTTGCTTCCATAATTCACACCTTAAAAATGTGGTGACATTACCTAATTGGAAGGAAATTTCTACTTATGTGAGATAACATAAGTCTTAAATATTTATTTGACCAACAAAATTTGAATGCAAGACAGGCCAGATGGATATCCTTTTTAAGCAAATATGATTTCGAAATAAAACATATAAAAGGAAAAGAAAATAAAGTGGTGGACACTCTAAGTCATCATGCAAATTTACTGTTTGCAAGAAACAACTACGAATTTGATTTGGAAAATCACATTCTAAGCGATGAAAATTCTGGTAGAGAATATCAGATTTTAAAAGAAAAGACCGCTAAAAATGAACAAAATCAAGTAAAAACATATTTCATCCTAAACAAGCAAGGGTTGTTGCTACATAAAAATAGGATGTACATACCAAACATAACAGAAATTAAAGTTACAGTCATGGATGAGATACATAAAAGACCGTATTTAGGGCATCCTAGATACGAGAAAATGATCACCATGATCATAAAGAACTTATTTTGCCCAAATACGAAGAAAGAAGTGGCATAATACTTAGCTTGTTGTATTGAACGTCATCAAGTTAAGGAAGAACATCAACATCCCGCAATATTTTTGCAGCCACTACCCATTCCGAAATGGAAATGCGAAACAGTTAGTATGGATTTTATAACATGCTTACCAAAGAATTTCAGACAGTATGATTCCATCATGGTTGTGGTTGATAAATTAAGTAAGGATCCTCATTTTATTCTAATTAAATATACCTACAAAGCTATTAACATTGAATATATTTTCATGAAAGAGATATTCAAGCTACATAGTGTACCGAAAGTAATAGTCTTGGATAGAGACGCAAAATTTACAGGTAACTTCTGGAAAGCCTTGTTTAAACATTTGGGAACACAGTTGAATTCTAGTACTGCATATCATCCACAAATGGATGGGAAGACTGAAATATTAAATCAAGTCTTAGAGAACATGCTAATTATGTATGTCATGGACAAACCAGGTAAGTGGGAGACTACCTACACTTAGTGGAATTTGCATATAATAATAATTTTCAAGTTTCTACATGTATAAGTCCATTTGAAATATTATATGGGTGTAAGTGTAATACTCCAATCTCATGGAGTAGTCCAATTTATAGATTAATGTTAGTACCTGACTTATTAAAAGATATGGAACTAACTGTGAAACAGGTACAACAAAATTTGAAGGCTTCCCAAGACATGTAGAAACATTGTGTTGATTTAAAAATAACTCCTAGAGAGTTCCAGGTGGGTGATCATGTGTATATAAAGGTAAATCCCAAGAAAATTTCCTTGAGACTGGGAAAGTATTCAAAATTGGCACCCATGTATTGCGGTCCATTTGAAATTATAGCTAAAGTAGGCCCAGTTGCATACTGGTTAGACCTAACACCCAATATTCAAGTGCATAATGTGTTTCATGTTTCTATATTGAAAATATATGTTCATGACTTTTCTCATGTGATTGATTGGAAGGTAATCCAGGTGGAACCCTAAGGAGAGTTCCAAGTAGGGTCGGAGCGCATTCTCGATGGAAATAAATTTTACTTCGAAACTGTATGATTGGGAAAGTCAAGGTGCAATGGAAGCACTTTAGTCCAAAAGAAGCTACTTGGAAGCTGGAAAGTAATATGCAGGAAGCAAATCCAGACTTATTCCAAGAAGATGAAATGGAAGAAGAAAACAAAAGTTATAACACTGAGGATGGTGTTATATTTTAAGGGGAGGTGTATGTAATTCCCCTGAATTAATGATTATTAATAATTATGTGCGAAAAATACTTTATTTATTGTTTTATTACTTCTATTATTTTTGTGAGAAAAGTCAAGAATACAACATTTTGTAATAAAAACATTTTATTTAATAAAATATGTTGAAGGGGGACAAAAGTGTATATATGTTTTGAAGAGTGTTTGCTAACCCACAAGAGGAAAAGAGAAGTCATAGAAGCCACTGAGTGAGAAATGAGGATGCAGAAGGAATCATCCCCAAAAATCAACTCACAACTCCTAGTTGAGTGCTAAAGGGAAGGAGGCTCATAAATGACCAAGTCCTAGGAAAAATACTATAACTTACTATGTCCATGAGCAACAGGAGGCTAGAATTAGATGGGGATTAACATCTTTGAAATGAAAGAGATTGTGTATTGAAGGATTCTTCTCTTATGGTTCAACAAACATGATCGAGGATTTTGGAGCAAGTAAATTGGCTGCTCTTGAAGTTGGTTGGGAGGAACAAATTCTCCACTTTTTTTTTCCCAATGTTGGTGCCTGGTTCATACTTTATGTTTTTAAATGCTGTAGAATATGTTTAAATCCTAGATCTGAAGTAGATTAATGTAAATACTAGTTTTTTTCAGTTACCTTACTAATGTTATACTTGTATCATGTACCTAATTGAATGAAATTGTATATTTCTAAATCTATATAGTGTATTCCTACATTCGACTGTATATTTCCTGTTTGTATCGTTTTTCTAAATATTTTATTAATCTACATTTAGGAAATTAATCTATTGATTGAACCTATGATTCTTGTTTATAGTATAGATCTGCATTATTCAGGGTAAAATAATGGAATATACTTACATAGTATTTATCCAAATTTCCTACACTAATTATGAGTATCAAATTATAATATATTAATATATATATGTCTAGTATTTAGTATATTATAGAAAGAAGTCATTTAAATAATATTGATAGTAGTATAACTCATAAGACGTAAGTTAAAGTATTAGAATCGAATAAGATCTATACAGGAAAAATAAATGTTGCTATCTTAAGTACTTACATAGAAATACTTTAATTAAACTATACATATCCCTTATTCAACATTGGGTATTCTCACAATTAACCCATAATTACATTACTCTTCTCATCCATCGAAGAAATCAAATTAATGCTAAATTAAGATGTTACAATCATTATAACGAAATCATGGATGCACAATTACAAACAAATCCCATCAAATAATAAGATCAAATTAAATAATAAACAATTACATACTAAACCATTTACGAAGATCATGGGATCCTTTTACCTCATACTAACTAATGAAATTACAGAGTAGTGAGAGAAAACACAAGAATCGAGGATCCTATTGTTTAAAAATATTCAAAATATGCATAGCATAGTAATAATACAAAATATTAACTTTACTTCAAGATATCATAGACCCTAAGGGTCGTGTTAATAAACATAATCAACACAGTATTGACAAGTTCGTAAGTACACGTCGTGGCTACCCTAGTTGCGCCAAGAGGCGCTCTACAACCCAATATGGGAGAGATCTTGTAACCTTACGTTACGTTATTTTTATTAATAACAAATAATTTTTTTAATTATAGGCTAAAATAAATATCGATGAGAAAAACCACCTAATATGAGATCTTGTAACGTTATGTAATGTTATGTAACGTTATGTAACGTTATTTTTATTAATAACAAATAATTTTTTTAATTATAGGCTCAAATAAATATCGACCAGAAAAAACACCTAATATGAGGAAGATGTTGCAATATTCCTACCTAACAAAACAATAAAAAAGTAAAAATTTAATTATCCGTAAAAAAAAATGGAAGATGTTGTAATATTCCTACCTAACAAAACAATAAAAAAGTAAAAATTTAATTATCTGTTAAAAAAATGTGGATCAGTTAAAAAACACAATATGGGGGAGATGTTGTAATGTTCTTACCTAACAAAATAATAAAAAATAAAAAATTAAATTATCCGCAAAAAAAAATTGGCCTTGCACATGGTTTTAAAACCATTTGGAAGGCCTTCTAAACAACCCATGGTTTTATTGTACATGGGTTAGGAGGGCCTTCTAGATGGTTTTAAAACCATGTGCAAGGCCTCCTACACAACCCATGGTTTTATTGTACATGGTTTAGGAGGGCCTTGCAAATGGTTTTAAGACCATGTGCAAGGCCTTGCATATGGTTTTAAAACCATCTATGGGGAAATGTTGTAATGTTCGTTTCTAACAAAATAAAAAATAATATATGTCGGCCATAAATAATATTAAATAATAATATTATTATTATTATATGTGGACCTTAACTAAAAATATGTGTCTTTTGGTTTGAATCAAATCAATGGATACCTAAGAAGAGATTTGATCCCTCTCGGCGCTTGATAGAGCCTAGGATTTGGATCTACGCTGGTTTATATAGAGGTGGAGCTTTGATCAAGTATACACCAAATTACAATACATTATAGATATCGTGGGATCGATCCCCATAAATTTATTTACTTAAATGATTAAAACTAAAGTAAACACATAGAGAGTCGCAAGTATAAACCATCAAATTTATTGCAAGACAAAACGCATAATATGAATGTAAGCCCGTGTCAAATGGTCACCACTACATGCAACATAGTGGTTCATATCTTTTTATGCAGTCATAGACTGTATGGGGATAAGAATCTAACTAGCTTAAGGAAAGTGTTAAGATGGCCTTAATCCTATTCAATAGCTACCATCACAACAACTATAACAACATGTATTATATATATATNTAAAAATATCAAAGCATCATTGGGTTATTACCTAGTCGAAGTTGGCATTCGTTCTGTTTAAACGATCACAGAAATATATTTAAATATATATATGAAGTGGCTATAATACCATCATTGATGGCTTCCACTGTAAAAATATAAGCACCAGTGTTATAAAACAGTATGGGAATAAGACCCGTCAAGGGAACCCCAAACCCTACCATGGTTTTAATTAAACTAAAGTCTCACATTACATTACAGTGCCAAGTTAATGGCTATAAGTCAACACAACCCAAAAAATGGTTTTAAAACAACCATTTACAAGTTTAAAACCAACAAAACCACTTATCTTAATCATTACGGCTACCAAGAATCCCTCACGACCTCTTCCGAGCGATACCTATAGCCACAATTTGGTTGGGTCAGCGTGGGACACAACAGTTAAAATAATTTTAAAACAAAATCGAATTTTGAATCAGGGTTGATTATAGACTTACCTAGGGATTTGGAAACTTGGGCTTGGGACGAAGTGACCCTCTCGCCTTCCTCTCTAGTGTTGAAACTTGCAAGTGAACCTTTTACATTCAGTTTGAAGTACATTGTAATTATATCTTAAAAACCAGAAATAAACTAAAAAGTATTGAAATTTTACCGTGGCATTTGGAAACGAGGGCCAGGGGTTGGATCCTTCGACAACCCTTATCCTTCCATAGTATGTAGACACCAGGAACATATCAGTAAAACATAGAATGTAAACCATAAAGATTTTAAAATGCAGGATGAAAGTACAATTTTTATTCTTACCATTTGAGTAGATTGTTCGTCTATTCGAAGCATCGACAGGTTAATGGAGCTACAGTGTGGTTGGAAACATGTCAGCATAGACTAAGAAGCATTTTATACAACAAAGGAACTAGAAAAATGCCATTAACCCTATGAAAACTAAGTTCAGACAAGACAAAGAAGAGCTCAGAGCTCAGTTCGAGAAGTAAAAACATTCTAATGTGAAGCTTAGACAGGGTAATGCCTTTCTAAAAACCCTACAAAACTCATTGATCTCACCATCCAGGTGTAGGGAAAGGATTAAATCCCATACTTCCACATGGTCCTAGCTGCGCTTCCAACTCGCAGACAGGACATGTTTAAATGTTAACCAGAGGTACCAATTAATTGCATGGATGAAATCATTACAAACTAAACCATTGCAAATCCAACCATGGATATCGTTTAATTTACCAATCATAACCTATGCCATGGTTCATCAAGGATTAACATATCATATGTTAAATAAACCTTGCAACATGTCATTCTATCCTTCGCATTAAATACCATACCGTGGACCATGTTTGTTATAAACTATGCTAGAAGCTTCATGGATTTGGCTTTGGGAGATAATGGCATCTTGGGTAATGGCTATACCCATACCCCTTCCATGGTAAAAGATAATATATGCATTATACAAGATAATATATGCATTATACAATATTTTCCACAATCCTTAGCATAGTGTTATTCCTTCCATACTTAAAACCTTATTGCAAGCATAGTAGAATTCATGCATTGCATTCTTTGATAATCATATTAAAACCATATTGCATGCATAGTGTGGGATATGTATTATAAGCTATAAATCATGGCTAAAATCACATGAGATAGTATTTACTCATGCACATCAAGGACTGTAAAGAAATGCTTTAAAACCAACACATGTAGGGTCATGCCAACCAGATAGTATGTAAACCCTCACTTTTTTTAATATTAAAAGGTCTCCTTATGGAGAACCATACACTTACAAACCTTAAGCCTCTCACGCTTAGGGGCGCGTCTTTACATACATAGTATAAATTATGTTAAAGACAAAGCCTTGAAAGTATAAGATAAATAAATAAAGAACAAGTAAACAAAGTACATCACATGCATGAACATGGATGAAGGTTCCAGAAGGAACTAGTCATCGTAGGCATCAAAGAACCTGTCATAACCCAGCAGGACCAAGATATTAAAACTAGCAGCAATAAAACATAAGATTATGCTAAGTAAATGTAAAAGTAATGCAAGTAATTTTATTTTGTTTTACGATTTTTAGGTGTGATACATAATTCCTCTACTCTCATTTTGTATGTATGATTATGTATGCAACGCATGTTTATACCTATTGTGGTTTATGCACTACTAGTAACTCACTATAATCTCACATATTACAACACATATCATTTTGAAATGAAACACATTTATTTTATATACCATTTTACGAAAGAGATGGTGGAGAACAAGAAGGTGTTACTAGAAAAGGTAGACATGGTGAAGACTGTTGCAGACTCATTGAACAAGTTAGTAAGCATAGAGAATTTTTCATGTTTTAGGGGATCGATGTGCTTATCATCCTTGTTAAAGTGAACTAAATTTTTAAGGCTCCTATTTATGCAAAGAAGACAACATGTGGGAGAATGTTGGGTATGATATATTATTTGCATGCAAATCGAATAGTAAAATCAATAGTCAATGGTATACATCAACTAGATTCGAAAATGTCATACAGGGAAAGGATAGACGGTCCACCAACCATAATTAGTAGTTATGTCAAAGGAAAACGATCGATCAATAGGAAATCGACGAAATGACCGAAAGCTCGACAATAAATCAACCAAAGTTGACCCAATCAAGTATATTGTAACAAAATAACTAAAAGTGGTCAGGAAGTTATAAATTTTCATTAATGAGTAGTTGATTGCATTACATCTATACGTAATATGTAATGGATATGCATTATGCTTGACAATAGTAGTGTGCAAAATGATCATGTAATGAAGTATGATTTGTGGTCTACCAAGTCATGGTTGTAAACACCTGTTTTAGAGTATTTGATTAGCATATGAGAAAAATTTGTTTGGTTTTTTGTTTTTCCTCGAGGAGAGAGGTTTCTAGGATAATGTAAGTCCAAATGGATATAGGTGGCCACCCACCTATTCCATTGGTTAAAAAACAATTTTCCATGTTGGCAATTTTCTAGTAATTTTCTACTATTTTTCAGGTCCTTAAATTTTGAGGCCATTTTGAGGAACTAAACAATGTTTTTGGGGCCCATAGTGGCGCATGCAATAATTTTCGACTATTGTCTAGTCACGATCCAAATTGAATTCATCGATGGCTTCATTACTTCCTTGAAAAGGTGTTGTATATGGGGGGGGGAATGGTAGTGAATATAATTCCATAGGTTCCATGGGGTTTGTGTCCAAAGGATCATCATTTATTGTTCATAATTTCTTTCCAATCACAATTATTTAGTTTGTTCCTTCCATTTCGCTTGACCAATAGGAAAAAGAAGGTTTTGTGCTCGAAATTTGAAGCAATACACTAAAGATAGAGGGCATGACTACATTCCATGGTTAATATTGTGTGTCCTTGTCCATGCTTCATCATATGTAAGCACATTGCATTGGTACTTATTCTCTGCAAGACACACTTGTAGCCAACATAACCATCAAGCTTTGTTTGATGTCTTCCTAGGTAGTGTAAATAATATAGAGTTTACTTTGTGAAAATTTTCTTTTGCTGCATTTTCTGCTTAATATTCAAATTTTATGTAGTATTGCAAAAAAAAAAATTGTAGGATTGAACATAAAAAGTTCCTCACCTATCTAGTAATGGCTCTATAGAAACATGCCTTCCTTCTTTTTATTTATAGCAACTTTCCTTCCACTTCTAGTTTCGTTTCTTGATTCCTACAAAATCTTCTTCTCTCTTCCATAATTGATGGGAATGAGATCGATGGGAACGAGAATATGAGGAAGGAAGTTTTCCTCTAAGCTAAAAAGTGGGAATGAGCCGAGACTAATGAGATATTTGCACAGGAAATTGTAGAGGAACAACTGACTCGAAAGATTGTGGTATGCATGCACAACACATGGAAAATATGCAATAATCAACATGCATGAATCCACATGTTGCGAGTTACCGGAATCCACAATCTAGAGTGGAGGATGGTGGTGGTGAAGGAATTCAGTGGCTGATGGTACTAAGAAGGTCATACTTGCAGAATGAAACTGCACATTAATGTTACGAGCTAATGCTAACTGGGTGTTAGCATTATTCCCATAGACGAAGAAGCATAATTAAATTAATTAAATTACAAAGTAACAACCTATAAGTTTGAAACAAAATTGAAACTAAAAGTTGTACCCTTTCCTTGATATGAGGCAAAATAAGAGGTCCAAAATTCTTATTCGCTGACAAAAAGTGACATAAAAAGCTTACAAAAGACTCAAGTTTAGTTTAAAAATAAATTGCTATAATTAGTTGGTTTATATAAAAACTAATGTAAAAAACGAGACAACTATTACTAGAGTCCTTACAACGGAAGGCAAAGACTAATAAGAGGACTCACACAATTTGGAAAAATCAAATAATTTTCTTTATCAACTATCACATTTGACACCCTTGTAAAATGATTTTCTTTATCAACTATAACCTTACCCTTGTAAAATAAATATTATAAACTATAGTGGAGTGTTTATCCATTTGTAAAAATATAGTTCCTAAGAAATATAAACCTTTGACCTAGCCAATAAATTATATTAAAATGCATAAACTTTAATATATGTGAAATTTTTTTTTGTCTACAAATCCATATTTTAGAATTTATTTGGCTATGCTGAGGGGCATTCTATGCATTAATACCAAGACCACACTCCCATGGCCATTAGAACGCTATTGTTCCCAAAAATAAAATTCCGTTCGAATACTATATTAAAATATAATTTAAACAATAATCTTTAAATGAACACGGTAATAAATTAATAACTTATTTTAGAATATGATATCTTTAGTTATATCGAGGTCTCTTACATCAATTTAGTTTATTAAACGGTTTCACTAAATCTTTAATTTTTTTTTTTTATTACACAAATATGTAAATTAATAAACCAGTAATGTATATATACATTAATATTTAGGTTATTTTCACTTTTAAATTATAAAAAATTTACAATAAATTAAAAATTGGAGGAAGTGTCCTCATTCCTCACATCCACAAGCTATTTAATGAGACGATTAAACAAGGGTTTCCTAAACCTTGGACTCAAGCTTCATTTTCCCTATTTTTAAAAGTGGGGATACAACTAACCCCTCTAATTATCGGACAATTATGATTAGCCCTCTCTTAGCCAAGTTATATGGTATTATATTGGAAAAGAAGATGAGCATATGGCTTCAAAATGAAGGTAAGTGGGCTAAAGGACAAGGGAGTTTTACAAGTGAACACTCAACAACGGACCACCTCATTACACTTAGGATCATTGTGGAGGATTGTCGTAATGATAAATCCAATCTCTTATGTTGCTAAATGTGGACTTTAGAAAGACCTTCGATACAGTGTACCTAGAAATAACCTCTCGAATAGATTAGAAGAGATAAAGGTTCCTTTCGAGTTGAGAGCTTCCGCAATAAGGTTATACGAGAATGTCATTGCCAAGTTTAAGAGCAACGAGGGGTGGTTGAAAGACATTAAGTGTAATATCGAAGTTAAACAAGGTTTCCCCCTCTCCCCTACCCTATTTGTCATTTACATCGATAAGCTAGAACGTTGTTTAGAGGAAGCAGGCTGTGCTAGCACGATCTTAGTTTCAATAGTCATCATCGTTCTTCTCTATGCTGGTGATATTGTTCTTCTCGCAAGATGCCCATCTGATCTTGATAAGAAACTAAGACTTCTTAAGGATTTTTTCTCTACAATGGGTATGACTGTTAACAATGACAAAACAAAAGTTATGATTATCAAATCCAAGAAGGACACTTACGCTAACTTTGTGTATGACAATAGAAACTTGGAGGAAGTGTCTTCTTACAAATACCTAAGAATTTCTATTCATCACAAGCTCAACTAGAACTATAGCATTGAGAAATGGATTAATGGAGGGTGGAAAGATTATTTTGCTTTTGAAAGTAATTGTAAAGAAGCAAACCTTGTGATGTGGGATAAAAAAAGATCCTCTTTGAAACCTTAGTCACTCCTGTTATCTTGTATGGATGTGAGGTTTGGGGTTGCAGCATCTCTAGAGAATCCTCGAGAAAGACTGAGGAAATCCAGAAGCGTTTTATTATGTATAACCTCAAAATTAAAAGAAATACACCCTACCCCATTCTCCTTATAGAAGTGGGTATTTCCCTTATCGAGAGCCTAGCCATGACTAGGCTTCTGTTGTACAAGCACAAAATCAATAACATGGGAGACCATAGACTTTTTAATCTAGCTTTAAATTATAGCCAAAACCACCTAAGGCTCAAGCGAGGTTGCAATAAAGATACGAGGGCCTCGTTAGACCATTGGGAGATCAACCAAAATGTTGCATTGCAAAATATTAATAACATTAAAATATTGTTACTTCTAACTTTAAAGATAAAATGTGCTGTGTGAAATACAATTTTAAAACAAACTAAATAATTTAGGTCCGATAAACCAAAGTTTGGTCTCATGGGACGTTAACCATCATCATCATCATCATTCAATTTAAATGTTAAAACATATATTTCATTATTTTTAAAATATTAAATAATTTTGAATATTATTATTATTATGGATCCAACGCCCTTAAGAGAACTCCAATAAGAGGGGTGATTTGAATCCCTAACCTCCATTTACAACATATATTTCATATCAAGCTAATCACAAATTAAACAACAACCCTAGTAGCTACAAAAATATTAATATTTTATATAATTATATAAATAATTTTATATAATTATCAAAATTAAATATTTATTAAATTACCTTCATAACACATTTATCCATCTAATTTACACAATTAACCTTTCACAACCATAAAATAATATTTACATAACAATAATAATAATAACCACATTCCAAAATCTTAACCTTATTTAAATATCTATTATAAATATTATTACCCTTAATATAATATATCTTGACATTTACATAATGTTTATAATTTTAATTCAAAATGTTTTTTAATATTTTAATATTTTTTCCATATCATTTAATAAATATTTAAATTTATAACATATATTTTTTAATTACGTAATTGAATCCTTTATCATTATTAATATTAAAAGCGTCCGCATAAAAGAATAAAACCATTTTATTTAAAAACGCTTCTAAATTTTAACCCAATTCAGATTCTATAAAACGCTTACCTACACTATACCTGGAGAGTCCTAACTTCGAAGATAAGTGACGCAACTAGAATAGTCGCAGGGATCGTATATACAGACATTCAGCGAATCCATGGCTTCCGAGGGCGATCATAAGGGGTGCATGGAGGAGCAGCCTAAATTAAAATTATTTGGAATGGATCTCACTGAACGATACTCTACTTTCAGCCTTGATCAGCCTGTACATGGTTTCGGAGGACAAATCCCTGCAAAGAAGCTCGGTCATAAAATGGTGCCAGAGTTAGAGAATAACCGAGGCCGCAACTTTCTTTTGTCCAACACAGAGGGGTCCGCTTTCAAGAGCTGGAGCTCCGCCCATGGCTCCGAACGCCGCAATTTTGTTTTGTCTAACACAGATCAGGGTTCTGCTTCCAAGAGCTCAAGCTCAGCCCAGGGCTCCGAAAGCCGTATCTTCCCTTGCCGCTATTGCTTAAGAAAGTTTTTCAATTATAAGGCACTGGGAGGCCATCAGAAGGTCCATAAGGAGGAGCGGACTGCAAGCGAATCAAATGCCAGAATCAACAGGCTGCCAACTAACTTCTTTGAGAATCCTGCTGTAGGGCAGAAGCCTGCCCATGCTATATATGCTTCCAATGGTATACTTTCTCAGAATATTGAGCTTGTGTCAATCCCTTTATCGTCCCTGAAAAGGGCAAGAAATGACATTGAATTGGGGTCAGGTGTTTTACCTTCTGTGAAGAGGCCCAGAAACGAAGATGCTCAGCAGCACATTACGGTGCCCAGAAACGAAGATGCTCAGCAGTTCTTGAATTATAAGGTATTGGGAGGCCATCAGAATGCCCATAAGAAGGAGCGGACTGCAAGCAAATCGAATCCCAGAGTGAACAGCCTGTCAACTAACTTCTTTGAGTATCCTGCTGTAGGGCAGAAGCCTTCCCATGCTATATCTGCTTCCAATGCAGGGATACTTTCTCACAATATTGAGCTGTTGTCAATCCCTTTATCATCTCTGAAAAGGGCCATAAATGACATTGAATTGGGGGCAGGATCAGCTTTACCTTCTGGGAAGAGGCCCAGAAACGACGATCCTCAGCAGCACAATACGGTGCCTGGTCGTATGGTTAGACTTAGTGCAAGAAGCGAGGAGCTTGACTTGTCTTTGCATCTTTGATGCATTAGAAATTCAATATTTTTTTGCTTTTATTTGGGAGCATTCTCACTGGTTTGTTTCCCGATTTGAGCTTGCAGTCGAGTAGCCAGACTGGCCATGAAATCTGTAGAGTGCACTTCTTTCCCATATTCTTTGATTTGATATAACCAGCTTGAGGGAATAAAATATAGTAACATCTAGTAATCGGATTGTTTATAATGCCTTAGTTAAAATGTTTGGAAAATTTAAACTTTTTTCTTTAATTTTAAAATAGTGTACTAAAGTAATTAGTATAGATATGTCGTAAAAGAGATTTATTAAAAGTGGACAGAGGTCAAGTTTTAAATTTTTTTACACTGAAAATGTTAACCAAATATATAATGCAATATTTATGGTTTTAATTTATGTATTATATATAAGTTTTTTTTAATATCTTAAATCTAATTATTTTAATGTGTTAATTATTAGTATAAATTTTTTTTAACCTTAGATTTATTTAATATTTTAAGGTATTTATTTATGCTTTAAGATAGATTCATGTTTGTTTTAATTTTTTATTTTATATGAGGGTGACAAACTTTTTGATAAGTTATTGCACTCAAAGTAGTGGGGTGCTTTACAACCTAGTATGATGGAGATGTTGTCACTTCAAGTTATTTAAGTTAACATATTTTAATAATAATAAATAAAAAATAAAAAAAATAAAAAACATATCCAATTAAAAAATAGATATGTTGTAATGAAAATTATATATATATATAATGTTAATTTAATCATTATGATTATTCATGAGATTAAATTTTTTTGGATATGTTAAAAATTTAAGATAAAAATATTTACACCTCAAGTAATTGGACCTAACTATATGCTTTATACATCCCAATTTAAGATGGATCTATATTGGTAAACTTAACTGAAAACATTACATGTGGTAATAGCTCCGGCATACTAGATTATCACACCACTAATTATGTTTACCTTAATCTAATGATTTAGATTTAGATAGAATAAATAAATTTTTTTCTTTTTGTTTAAGAAACATATACTCATACTCAAACTGGGTTTCAACAACAATTTTAGTTTAAACATATAAACCGTTGTTCGAAAAATCGATAATACGAATCTAAAAAAGAAACTAAAATAGTAGGTGGTTATCTAAATGAACTTAACATACACAAATAAAGCTTGGACTTCACGTAGGAATTAACTTAAGTCGGTTCGTTGCTTGGACTTCACCTAGGAATTAACTTAAGTCGGTTGGCTGGTCACGGTTGTTAAAGCTGATATTTGTATACTCTTAAACTATCGATGTAAAATAAAACTCTAACTCAAGAATAACGTTATTTTGTATATTATTTATCAACTTCAAGTATGTGTCAAACATATCCTACCTATTTCTTGAATGGCCTTATATCGGCTCTACTTTAACTTCATTTTTAACGACGAATATACACAGTAAATATTGAGAATTTTTACCACTTGAAATTTAGATTTATATTCTTGAGAAAGTATTCGTTTATTCAGGTTTTTCTTTTAATGATTACTATTTTAACTTCATTTTTAACAACCAACATACACAGTAAATATTGAGAGTTTTTACCACTTGAAATTTAGATTTCTATTCTTGAGAAAGTATTTGTTTATTCAGGTTTTTCTTTTAATGATTAGAATGTGTGAAAATTAGAAAGTTATATATTAAAAGACATGAATAAATAACTATTGTCTTCACAAAATAAGTATAAGACTATATATATGTTTTCATACCATTTTCCAATTTATTGGCCATATAATTATTATTTTTTTCTATTCTTTCTGCCCCATTGGAATCTTGCTTGAGTCTCTTTTTATTGCTCAATTAATGAATAGAAATTTAACATGACCATAACTATTAAGTGTAACTAACAAAATTATAATCTCCACTTTTTTTCTAGTTTATTTGGATAATGTTTATCCTTATTACATATATACATACAAAGGAAAAATTCTGCATTTCGGGTATCACTATTCCCCTCCCCTTTTAAATAAGTCATCATCGACGTTAACTTTCCTTACCAGATTAGATGAGGACATGCTTCCCTCATTGCATCCTCTGATTCCAAGGTTGCTTCTTCATGTTCAAAATGTTTACATTAAAATTTTACTTGTGCAATGGATCTGTTTCTTAGTTGGATCTCCCTCCTATCCCAATCTCCTTCCTATCCAGGATACATACTGGTTCGGACTGAAAGTCTCCTTCTGGTTCCACCTGGACCAAATTCCAACCAATTATATGTTTAGAATCAAGTACATATTTTTTAAGCAAAGAAAAATTAAACACATTGTGAATTCTAGTAAAAGTTGGGAGTGCCAATTGATAAGCTAGTGGTCCAGTACGAGCCAAAATTTGAAAGGGTCCAAAGAACCCAAGCGCTAGTTTTGCAAAGTTAGTAGTTACCCAACATCGGAGAACTTCTTTTGGGCCTAAATTTTAGATAGACATGCTCCCAACATTAAATTTCCTAGGAGTTATTTTTATATCTGCAGAACTTTTCTAACAATCATGTGCTTCTTTTATGTTTTTTCCTAACATAATTTACTATAACTTACATTTTTCCTGACATAATTTACTATAATTTACTATAATGAAACCAACGATAATGAATCGTTTACAAACTATGGAACAGTGGGTTTTGAGTTGGAAGTGGACACCAGTTTAGTGCCATTAATGCTCCTCAGGGATCGTACACTAGTACAAAATGAGAGATTAGTGACCAGGAGACTAAAAATTTTGGTCACCATAATTTATTTCAAAGGATAAATGACCAAAATTGATAAATTTAAGTG
>LPNX010927209.1:3352-33890 GCA_001517045.1 Pseudotsuga menziesii
CCCCCCAGGGGGGATGGGGAATGGGCTCGAAAGATAATTTTATTTATTATTGTTTACAGAATCATTGAACTGAAATTATTAGAAAATTCTTGGTGCTTATACAGTCTGAAACCAATATTTTACAACTTTGGAAAAGTCTTGATTTTTTAGTGAAAAAGGAGACCCCTGGGGGATTTGAGCGCTCCTGAGGCCACTTCGGACAGTAGATTCCTTTCCCTTCTGTCATACCTGATAAAATAAAGCGATCATATTAGAATAAAAAATTCCTAAAATCACTTTAAGAGTACCTTTGGATCAGCCTACCTTATCTCATAAAAAATGAAGTTAAAACTAGCTAAACAGGCAGAAAAGGAACCGAGGAAAGCAAGCTTTCCTTGGGATATTGGCTTGCTGTTTGTGCAGCCAACAAAAATGCACTGATATTGCAGAATATTGAATTTTATAACAGCTAAAGGAAATCTAATGCGTGCGATCTACAAGTTTCCTTTAAATTTTCATGCAAAAAAGACGATTTCCCTACAGCTAGATCTAGAATGCTTATGAAACCTTTTTAAGTGCAAGATCTAGGTTATGAGCTATGAAATATCAGATCTATGTATATTTTATTTTGATGAAACAGATCCAAATGAAATCACAGCTATGAACTGAACCAAGTAACCGGGTAAAGTGTTGATTTTGAGGGAGGAAGAAGAGGAGAAAAGTGATGGTTTCCTTCGGATTGACAAATGAAGTCTAAGAGACCGAGTATTTTACAGACACTATCATGCTAGAATGTTTATTACAATTCCACCATGGGAAATTAACATGTGATATGATACAACAAGCACTTCCCAGAAGTACTTCCAAAGGTCTTTTTGAAGTCCGAACAAGTTAACCCTGTCTGGTTCACCAGGATCACTTGATAAAAAACCACTAAGTACAACTTAGGTGGTAACAGGATCCAGACTCTAAGTCCTTCCAGATAGATGGGATTTCCCTCACCATAGAGGTGGAGGACCTATACTTCATTACTAGACTTTCTCGATGGGGGGAAGTAGTGAACCTTCGTTCTTGCGGTGGGCCCGAAGGTGGCCTGAATATTGATGAGTACATTGTGTTGTACTGCTATCTGGACATGGAGAAGGTGGGGAGTCAAATTCCAACCAAATCTATACAGGTGCTAGGCCTAAAGGCCATCCTATTAACATTGGGCAGGACAGCAGGCTTGGCTTCACTCCACCAGGCCTCGTGGCCTCTGATGTTCTATGCAGTGGAGTGCATGAGACCCATGGTCTATGATTGGAGCACTACACTTTTGAACAACATGAAACATCAGCTGAGTGAGTGTAAGATGGGTAGAGTGTGGACCACTAGGTTTAGTAGCATATTGAGCATGTTTTTCTTCGAGCGTGTTCCAGGATTGAGCCCCAGAGTTGACGTTCCTCTTCATGGGGTTCGAGATCTGGCCCAACGACGTTGGGCAGATGCTATGTGCAGACTGGGGGGAGGTAGGGTGTCCAACCCCTATCCAGCTGAGTTCTTTCCATGGTGGCAATGACAAATAGTTGCCATCGATGACTACCCCTATGCGGGGATTGATTTTCGGGGAGACCCAGACATGCCACTACCACCAGGATCGGCATATGGTGACATCGGTAACGAATCTCAACCCTCTCTTTAAATTTTTGAGTTATTTAATTTTTTTGTGTTTTTTGATTATATGGAATCAAAAGACATATATTTTTGGGTGACAATACATAGTGGCATCTATCATTTGTATGCAGATGTAGGACCATAGTGGCCTGAAGGCTTCCCTCGTCACAGGTAGAGGGGAAGAGGAGATGATATCACGGGTGTGGATGCGGAGAGGATGCTCTAGAGCATTCATACCAACTTTGTGATACTGACACATAGAGTTCCCATGGCACAAGTCGAAGACTCCTGAGGCTATGCAGCGCCAGGTGGTGGGTGTACCACGAGCATGGGTGCAATTATTCCGATGGCTAGCTAGAGCCGTAGTGACCTTCCATGATCACAACCCCCCTCCTCCTCCACATGCTTAGATACCTAAGAGTTGTACATTTTGTATTACCATGTATTATATTTTGGTGGCTCAAGAGCCCCATTTTTGTATCATGACACTATGTATTACCACATTTTGGATGTTATATAATTTTTTTTATGGTGATCGGTTTATTTATTTACATGTGGAAAAAAAATTGTGATGAATTTATTGTGTATGAAACAAATGCCAATCTAACACGTACTTAGCATATGAGTCAGCAACTTGATTATTAATTCTTGGAATATGTATGTATGTTATATTGTCAAATTACCATTCTAATAATCTCACACGTAAGAATATTCTTAATAACGTCGGATCTCTAACATGGTACAAACCATTAAGATGTGACACTACTAACTCCGAATCAAGACGTACCTCAAGAGAGAGAACACCATATGAAATGGAATCCCGTAGAAGCTCAATAACGACACTATATTCTACCACTTTGTTTGAAGATGGCCGCAAACATACGCCTGCTGAAGACAGTACCTGACCCATAGGAGTATAAATCACCTAAGCAGCACTAGCTGAGTGTTGAGTGTGACAGCTCGCACCATCCGCAAATCCTATGTAGGTGGAAGATTCCATTGACATATGCTAAAGAAATGGAAACTAATCACAAACCCAATCACAATAAGAAAAAGACCTAACTATGCAAAACTGTACAATAATATACAATAAGCAGCCTTGGATGAAAATCATGCATAGTAATTTTTGAGATAGAGCCCATTTCTAGGCTCCACGAAGGCCATTCCCTCATAATATACTAACTCATAAGCGCCCTTCTCTAAAACATGTTTGATGACTTAAGGACCATGCCACATGGGGTTAAACTTTCCTGCCACCAAGGGTTCTTTCGGTTGATCCCACAAAAGGACCACATCTCCCTCACTAAACCTCCTTAGATGGACAGACTTATCGTACTGGACCTTTATGCAATGTTTATTTACTTCTAGAGCCACCAAGGCATCTCGACGCTGCTCATCAAGTTGCTCAAGGTGGATCAAATGCTCCTCCAATGGTGAAGTGTCTGGTAAGAGTTCTATGGCTAGATTCAAAGAAGGAATCTTGCATTCAACCGAAAACATCGACTCCACTCCATGTACAAGTTGATATGGAGAAAAACCCATGGCAGTCTTAGCAGTGGTTCTATACACCCACAAAGCAGGATATAACATGATGTGTCAATTATTCTTTCTCTGTGCAATGGTTTGTTGGAGAATGGATTTGAGTGATTTATTCACTGCTTCTACTTGTCCATTCGCTTGAGGGTAGTAAGAGGAGGATTGCTCTTGCTTTTACCCTAACTTTGATGCCAACTCTTCCATCATATGATTCTGAAAGTGTGAGCCATGGTCAGTGACAAGCTCTTTCAGAATTCCGAACCGAGTAATAATCTGGTTAAATACAAAGTGCATGGATGTCTCACTATTGGATTTAACTTTAGGCATAGCCTCATCCCATTTTGTGAAGTAATCAATAGGCACCATGATATGATGATGCCCCCAGCTAAAGCTAGGTTGCAATCCATACAATCAAGCCCCCACTTAGTGAAGGGACCGACGGTGATGATGGGATGTAATGGGGCAGGTTTCGATCACATATTACATGCAAAAACCTAGAAAGGGTGGCACCTCTTGACCACATCCACACAATCCTTAAAGTTTGATGGCCAGAAATAACCTACTCTTAATATTTTTTGGGCTGTAGAAATCCTAGATAAATGACCACCACATGCCCCTCCATGGTAACCATTTAGCACTACCTCAGCCTCTTCATGAGTTAAACAACGTCATAAAATGGAATCTACCCCATGGCAGTACAAAGTGTTATCAACTATGAGGTAATTCTTAGACACGTGACGTAATCGTTGTCGTTCATCCATGAGAAGTGAGTAGGGACCTTCAATGTTTGTAAATATATAATGATATCCTCATACCATGGGTCTAAATTTGAGATTAAGAAAATGTGTTCATCGACAAACATATCTTCACAAACCAACTCCTCGAACTCGCTTGGGAAATATGATATAATCTTTGCAAAAATTAATGACTTCTTCGATTTTGTTGAAACAAATTCGAGATCGAATTCTTGTAGGATGACAATCCATTTATTATATTTTCCCCCAATCATCCTTCGAGTGAGGATGAATTGAAATGGATTGACATGGGCTACAACCAAGGTCTGGCGAAGGAGAATATAATGTCTCAACCATTGAAAATGCATATACAGTAGCTAAAGAAAGCCTCTCAATATGAGAATAACGAATTTCTGCATCAGTAAGGTTCTGGCTCAGATAGTATATGACATGCTCTTGGAGCTCCTCATCCTCTTGAACCAAAACCATACCAATCATCTCCATGGATGTGGCCACATAAAGTAGAAAATCACGGCTATATTCTGGGGGACTAATCACTGGGGCTAATGCTAGGGATTTCTTGAGAACATCAAAGGACTCCTGGGCTCATTCATCCCAACAAAAGGTGGTGTCCTTCTTCAAAAGACGCATGAAGCCTCTAGTCAAATTGGAAAAATTGACAACAAATCTCCGTAAGAAGTTTTCCATGCCTTGTAAACATTGAAGAAAAATATTTTTTAGGGGAGACAACTGAAGTATTGCCTCAACCTTCAAAGGGTCAACTCTTATACCCTCTTTTGAAACAATGAATCCTAACAAGCAACCCGAATTCACATAAAAGATGCACTTGTGAGGATTTAAACTAACCAAATAATGGCAGCATCTTTCGAATACCAATCTCAAGTGATAGGGATGACACATTCTCATAAGAGAATGAGCAGCAAGTTCATCCAAAAATACCTCGATAATTGACTTGAGATCGTGGAAGATCAAGGTCATTGCCCGCTGAAAAGTAGCTCCGGCATTCTTAAGGCCAAAAGGAATTTTTCAATATGAAAAAGTTCCCCAAGGAAAAATAAATGCAGTCTTATGTTGGTCCTCGGGTTTAATTTGTATCTAATTATATCTGGAAAATCTATCCATAAAGGAAAAAACCTCACTACCCACACACTCATCCAAAATTTGATCAATAAATGGTGTGGGGAAATTGTCCTTAGGACAGGAACGATTCATATCACGGAAATCAGTACATATACAGATTGCTCCCTGCTTCTTATCCACTGGAATGGGGTTTGAAACCCACTCCGTCAAGGGAATGGGATAGATAAAACCATCTTTCAACAGTTTCTCTATCTCTTCCTTAATCGTGGGTGCTTTCCTAGGATTCACCGCATGCAAGCGTTGTAAAACAGGATTAACATTGGGATAAGTCTTAATCTCGTGTTCGACAATACAAGGTTCGATACTTGGCATTTCATCATAAGACCTAGCAAAGATATCACAGAATTATTTAAACAACTTAGTGTATTCTTGAATCTCAGCATGGGAACATTCTTCCCCAATATAGACAGTCTCTATCTTTCCAGGATCGCGAGAGATATTGATAGGAATCATTGAAGATATGTTTGTCATGTTTCCATCATCCATTGGACCAGGAGAGCTTAATGGAACCATAGGACTACCAACTCTCTCACTAAGAACCGCCCTAAAGTCCTCATGCTCCAAGTGGTCAAGCTAAGGAAGAAAGTAAGATCTATGATGGAATTCCTCCCATGGTGGCTCAACTCCTGACATGGCCTCAATAATTGCTTCATTTAAGGGGAAAATAGTATCAAGGCAGTCATGCACGTGAGAATACTGCACTACCCATGCTAGTAGCACATAAGGGTCCTCCTCATCTGTCTGTGAAGAGGAAGGACTGGGCTCTGCAACACACTCAAGATTAGCTTGATAATCTACCATAGTTGCAGGCAACGACACGTCCGTCATGATGGGGTCACTCAGAGTACTCGGTGTAGGAATAATCCAAGGATCTTCCATATGACTCATGCAAAAATACACTAATCTCATAGATTTCAAAGCCTCACCGGATCTATACCCTATCATAAGGATCGGTACAGGACAACTAAAGCTTCCCATGAGGGATGGATACATGCCTACACCCACACTCCTAGTTTCCGGCTAAGAGTGGTCAATAATCAGGATCAAAGCTCCTGAAGATGCAGTAACTGATGGATTCTTGAATGAAATTTGATTAATCATGACTATCTTCCTATTAAATGGAAAGCATACAATGCGAAATAGGGAAGAAGATATGGCTTGCATACTGTACATCCAATTCCTACCCAGCAAGATATTGTAGTCAAGGGGTTCATCAACCACCTCAACCTCTATCGCAATGGTATTCCCTCCCAAATGGACCTTTAGGGAAGGAAGGATCCTGTGCAGTGTAAACGATCTCCCATCGAACACAGTTAACATGGTTACTGATTTAGACTGCTCAGGGGAACCTAAACCCTTCCAACATGATAAAGACATCACAGAAGTGGCAACACCTTCATCAGCCACAGTGTGCTTGACGGTCATGTTAAGACATTCTACATGAATCAAAAGAGATACATAGTAAGTCAAGCGAGGATGAAGTCCTATTGTTTCAAATTTAATCACAGAGGAAGAATCATCATCATTCACACCAAGGGAAAAAAACAAATCCTTCCTTTGCGAAGGACAACTCTGAAGCACTTCCAATGCATACATCGCACAAGGAGTATGGCCCAAATCCTCAACAACTGAATAGTTATGGGTGGCTCAGGCATTAGGATTGTGCCCTGAATGCTTAAGGACTCCCTTAGGAATGCGATGTGCAGCTTCAGGTTTACCCACGGGTTTCTCCATATGCAAAGGAGACCCTGGTGGATCAGGTTCCTTTCCTGGGCTGGGTTGCAATGAAAATAGTCTTTTGCACGGGTCACAACTTTCTCAGCATGTACCATGTTAATGCAACCATTAGCACTACCCTCCGACACATCTTGATCACCACCAAACTGATCATGGGTCCTCGAGTTCATATTTTTATTATGAGGTAAAGGGTTAGTTAGCATAGCTGGGCCCTGTGCCAAAAATATTGAGGCTTCATTGATACGAGGGCACAAGTAAGTGAGGTGATCATCCTTACATAACTTGCAAGGAAATTTAACCTTACGTTTAGCTTACTTGTCCCCCCAGCATTATGGGCGTTCTTGTCATTATTAGCATTCTCATTCCTATTCCCACCCTTACGATTATTCTTACCCTTCTTTTTATTTCGTTCAGGCTGCTGGCTACCCTTCTGGTCCGACGATTGTACTGAAAGCACGCTCATCGTTTGGGCGGGTTGAGACGAAGCCATGGCTTGTCCCAAAGCAAATTTGTTGATTGACAATTGACTAACTTTTTTTGCAACCAAATCCGCAGGTTCAACACTTGCACAACCAACAATGCCATTGGAATGTGGTCTAGGTTTAACTTTGGGGTTGAAACTAGAACATGGAGCATTGAGAATGATATCATATAACAAACCAAGCTGAGCATAAATCAAATCCAGTTCTTGCACCCTAAAAATGGCTTGTTCCTCATTTTTCACTCTGGATGTAGAAACATCCTTTGCTATATACGACAATAACAACTTAAGGAACCATTCGAGGAGGAATTCTAATGGTATAAAGGCTTTAATTAACCTCTTCTATCTATGCCATTCCTGGATATGTTCCGAGATATGTGTGGCTTTATCCTGCCGAAATTTCGACAAGAGTTCAGTACCAACGTCATAACACACTGGTAGCTAGTGTTGATGTAATTGTAACTTCAGAATGTATTCATCCGTATTTCTTATGTATTGTAACCTGATGTTTATTCCGGGATGTATTGTAATATATTTGAGTCATGTCATGCCCCAATTTTCTGATCGGGAAGTTCTTATAATGAGAAAGTCATGTCAAGTCATTGTGGGTAACCCTCCTATTGGTCAAGGGTTAAAGTCCCCATAGTTGTGGGGCCCTTGGGTTATTAGACTATCCTAGTGAATTCGACCCTAGGTGAGTCATTGTAAGTTGGGGAAATAGTCCCCACCATTGTGTTACCCTCCTATTGGTCAGAGGAGGCAAAGTCCCCACAAGTGGTGGGGCACTAGGGTTATTAGACACTCCTAGAGATGTCGGGTCTAGTAAGTAATTTTTAAGTGAGGCCGATATGTTGGAGTGCACTTCAAGTGAATGGAATAATATAAATAGAGAGTGAGAGCCTCTATATTTATCACTTTCAACACTCACACTCACTCATTGGGGGCACATGAGTGAGAGGAGAATCTTTCTCAGTGAGAGAGAGAGAGACTGCTGCTGTGTGGAGATCATCTTACTGTTTGGTGCTGATTCTATCTCTGAGGAAGTTGTGAGGTTTTATCCTTTATGGTTTCCCTGAGGAAAAATCTTTGTGTCTCTTGTCTCTTGTGATGTGCTTATGTTTTATTGCTGTGCTTGTTATTCTCTTAGTTAAAAGATCCTAAGATCATAATGCTTTCTTATATGATGAAAAAATAACATGGTATCAGAGATAACCTAAGAAGAAGAAATTGTGTAGCTATAGAAGCTATGGATTCTTTCTTTTTGGGTCTCTCTCCATAATCCATCAGCAAAAATATTCTAGGTTGACTCTCCACTGAAGGGCGCATCTTTTTGTCGAAGCGGAATTTGATTCCGAGCATTTTCAGTTTTCGATGCGGAAATTAGGGATTTCTATAGAAGAGGAATTTTTGAGTGAGACCAGCATAGGATTTTTCTCCTCATCAAAACCTAAGTTTAGAGACCTAGATCAAGAAATTTGGTTTCGTACAACTCTGGGAAAGTCAAACCCTAGTTTGACCCTGAGCTAGGAAAAACCCTAAATACTAAAACTGATACGTTTTGGTATAGTCACTATATTCCAAGGTTGGAGAAGTATCAGAAGCTAAAAATTGTAGGGGCCAAAGATAAAATCCTGATGAACACTGTGTCCACAAATCAGCCTCCGATTCGCTATATTCTGGGAGATATGATCCCTCCAAGTTAGGGTTCTAGCCTCTTCCAGATTTCATCCCTAAATAGGACACCTAGAGAGAATTGCAATATCTTGGGCTATAGAGGTCCAAATGGAATTCCTGAAGATGTTCTAAAAATGGAACATACTATATTTTTGGTGGTCTGAATATCTGACTCAAAATATGAACCAGAAACACATGGTATTCCGTACAACTTCGTTGTTCTGAACAGTCCTATAACAGGTCACCTTGGGAAAAGGATAATAAATCCCAAATGGTAAAACCAATTCTGATGAAACATGCGGTGTTATACTAGAGACAGGTGAGGTTAACTCAATGAGATATTTCCAACATGAAGGATCAATAATTTCAGATATATCATAGAAACAGTAACAGGAATTTCTGTAGAAGAAATTGGAAATCTAGGGCTTCCTGTTACGGGAGCTTCCCTCCACTGTTTTCAGAAAAGGAGTACATTGGACAGCTCCATTTGAAGAGATCTATCTGTCTATCCAATCATATCTGAAATATTCCAATTTTGGACAATTAGGGTTTCTATGACAAACCCTAGATCAACTAGCTCTAGAACCAGGACGGACACCTCAAATTGGTAAGATCTAAATCCTTTGCTATTTTCATTTGAGGTTCTCATTTCAAAGTGATCTATCACATCAGCTTGATGATAAGATTGTTTAAGTTGACAGCTTCCAAGAATGGAAGTATATGATCTCTCTAAAGAAAATGAATTGGACACCTACATGAGTAGAAAGGTTCCAGTTCCAAAGGGAGATGAGGCTAGAAGCCTTACACAAGAAGAACATGGTCAAGGCCAAGAAGATCATTGCTGATTCAGTCACGAATCAACTCGTACTACAAGTGTCTTCCATAAAGACACCGATGATGTTTGATTCCTTGAGAAAGCTATTTGAAAGAAAGAACATAGATTGGAATATGACCTTAAGAAAATAGTTGAAGGAAGTGAAGATCCAGAATGCAGAGACCATGCAGTCATACTATACAAGGGTCTCTCAAATCAAAGAACAACTTGAAGCGGAAGTGAAGAATGCAGAAGTGGTGATGGCCACCTTGAATGGAATCCCAGGATCATGTGATTCATTCATGTGAGTAATATGTGCTAGAAGGAAGTGATTACTTTCAGCAGACTCTGAAAAGAAGAAGAAGCTCGACTCATAAGAAGAGAATAGAAGATGGAAGCAACTGAAGATCAAGCTCTCACCTTCCAAAGAAGATATCTCAATTGATGGGGAATATGAAGATCTCAACTCTTGAAGAACTTCTTATCCACCCTAGCATTTGGATAAGAGATGATGCTATTATGAATGAAGAAGATGATGAAATTGAAGACTCAAGAAGGAGTCTACCCACGAAACAAATAAAGATAAGTATTTAATTGTCATTTCATTGTTCTATTATGCATTTGTTTATATTCAGTTATTGTATTATGCATGATAGGATGTTTGCATTAACGACAGTATACTACTAATATGCATGTGATGGGTAAGTAGCTCATGGTGCTATACAACTCTCCATTGCTACTTATCTAGAATGAAACCTCTTTGCTGACATATTAGATTAGTGCACAATCTCAATGTTGTCCTAGTAGAGATGGAAGGAATCGAGAAAGTTTCAATGAGATAGGGATGAATGTTTTATTGGATAAAGTAGTTGCATGATCATATATTTATGCATAAGTGTTTGCAAGTATAAATATTCCTTATGAAATGTTTCTAACCATATAATTGCATTTGACTTGTATGAAAGACCGCATACATAATCGCCTACAAGAAAAGAAGAATGAAGACTTGTTCCAAAGAGCACGTGACGACATTTCAAAATGAAGAATAATATGACGAGTGCAGTGACATCATTGATGCAGAACCTTCCAGCCACCAATAAGAAAGGGAATACCAGTTCAAGAAGAATGATGTCAGGGTGCAGTATCAAGACCTGAAGAGAAGTTCATAGTTCCATCATGTAGTAGATGGAAACATCGTGGGATACAAAGCAAGATTCGTAGCACGAGGCTTCTCACAAAAATAAGGCATAGACTACGAAGAAACATTTACAGCCACTAGAAGTGAAGTCACATGACATGCATAATCATGTGTGCAAATGAAAGAAGGCATTGTACGAGTTCAGAAGACACCCATGGGAAACACATACATGATAATATTGATGAAGATATTAACCTTTACTACAAGGTTGAAGATGCAAGTCTATATACTAGATGGTCACATAGAATATTAGTAGCATAGAAAGCTACTTATCACTCCTGTACAGAATGTTTCAGTGCATAGAGTACAGAAGACAGAGGGAGTATGATGCCTCTCTTTAGAGGGAGTGACTACAGAAGATCTAAGGTTTGACATGGTACGACAGGATGGGCAGATTACTGATGACTCTAGGATTTACTAAGAGTAAAGTGGATTCCAACCTTTGCTTCAAGGTTGAAGGCGAAAGACCAGTGATGTTCCTGTTATGTGTCAATGCACTATTGTTCTAGGCATGGAGGTGTGCCAGAGTATAGATGGAATCTTCCTTGGACAAGGGAAGTATGCGGTAGGGATCCTAAAGAGGTTTGGGATGATAGAATGCAAGGCTATGGCCACACCTATGGCATCGAACCTGAGGCTATTGAGTGATGCTTCATTAGAGTCAGTTGATGCTACGATGTATCGTTAGATGATTGGGTCATTGATGTACTTGACAAACATGAGACCAGACATTTGCTTTGCTATGAACACCTTGAGCCAGTACTTGATAGATCTGAGAAGTGTTCACTTGATTACTGCAAAGCATGTTCTAAGGTACCTGAAGGGTACAGTTGATTATGGGCTCAAGTATGATATGAATCAGAAGATTAACCTATAGGGCTATGTGGATTCGTATTGGGAAAGCAGTGCCATTGATAGGAAGAGCACTTCAAGTTGTTACTTCAGTATGAGATCAGGTGTGATCTCTTGGTTTGATAGGATGGAGTCCTGCATGGCGCTGAGTACAGCCGAGGCAAAATATGTTGCCACTTGTGATTTGGGAGGTAGTATGTTTCTTTTGAAAAACTACTATTTGATTTGATTGATCTGACTTGAATTTTGGTATGATGCAGAGAGGAGTAGTGAAGCTCTAGTTTGTGATGCAGATTAAGATCTCTCGAAAGAGGGAGTTCTAGCATAGCTAGTGAGACATGTTGTCCAAGCATAAATCCTGGAGAAGCTTGTAGGTTGCTCAGACATAAACATTCCTATAGGTTGTCCTCGCATGTAATTGGTCCTGGAAAAGCTCACAGGTTATCCTTGGACGTAATCAACCCTGATGTGATTCTATGCTAGAAATGGAGAGACTGAAGTTCGAGTACTTTAGGGAGAAGCTTGGTGTTCTCTAGATCGAGGTTCCCTCCAAGAGAAAGTGATGAGACCCATAGCCATTCTGACATGGTGAGAGGATTGGTTCCTTCCATGGTTAGATGTAAGGGTTAAGCCATTCTTTCATGGTGAGAGGATTGGTTCCTTCCATGTCAGATATGAGTGCTGGCCATTCTGTCGAGCATGATAGATGTAAGGGAAATTGCCATTCTAGGAATGGAGGCACCTGGTCAGTTACCAGGATCACTCAGTGTAGGACTGAGTAGCCATTCTGATGTGATAGAGGGATGTGTTCCCACTTGACCAGATGTAAGGGCTGAACCATTCTGTTATGGCTAAAGGATTAAGTTCCTTCCATGTTAGATGTGAATGTTGGCCATTCCGACGAGCAATTCGACTGTAAGGGCAACTGCTATTCTCTAGGAGAATGGAGGCGCCTAGTCAGTTACCAGGTAGATCAGTCGAGGACTGGGGTCCATTCTGATATGACTGATGGGATGTGTTCTAGTAGGATCAGATGTCAGTGCAAGCCCTTCCATCACTATGATAGGATGTGTTCCTATCTGGATGGATGTAAGTGTAGATCCTTTTTGGAGCGACTGGGGATGTGTTCCCACGTGCTCAGATGTAAGTGCTAAAATATTCCATCACTATGATAGGATGTGTTCCTGTCTAGATGGGAGTGTTCCATCACTGTGATAGGATGTGTCCCTGTCTGGATGGATGTGCCCTTCTGATGAGTAGGTCAGATGTAAGTGCTGAAATATTCCATCACTGTGATAGGATGTGTTCATGTCTGGATGGGAGTCTTCCATCACTGTGATAGGATGTGTTCTTATCTAGATGGATGTGCCTTTCTGATGAGTAGGTCAGATGTAAGTGCTGGGTGAAGACCTACATGATGAGTAGGCCTACAACCAGCATGAAAAAGGGTTAGCTCTATAGAACTTCCTGTGACGAGAAGAATCATGAGATAGCACCAGTGATGATCGAAATCCAGTGATGATAGCCAGTGATGATCTAGATTGAGTGAGGATCTAGATCCAATGAATATGATCCAGTAGAGATGATCCAGGTCGAGAGATGATCCATATCCAGTGATGATGTCCAGTGATGATCCAGATCGAGTGATGATCGAAATCCAGTGATGATAGCTAGTGATGATCTAGATCGAGTGAGGATCTAGATCCAGTGAAGATGATCCAGCAGAGATGATCCAGATCAAGATATGATCCAAATCCAGTGACGATGTCCAATGATGATCTAGATCAATTGATGATCCAGATCTAGTGATGATGATCCAGATCGAATGATGATCTAGATCCAGTGATGATGATCCACATCGAGTGATGATCTACATTCAGTGATGATGATCTAGATCGAGTGATGATCCAGATCCAGATGAAGATGACTTATAGATAAAGATGACTTGAAGATGAAGATGAATTTGAAGATGACAAAGACCTGATGATGACCCAGATAATACAGAGAAGAATACTTGTGCTAATAAATTGTGTCGAGAGAATACCTTCCTAGTTAAGAGGGAGTGTTGATGTAATTGTAACTTCGGAATGTATTCATCCATATTTCTTATGTATTGTAACCCGATGTTTATTCCGGGATGTATTGTAATGTATTTGAGTCATGTCATGCCCCAATGTTCTGATCGGGAAGTTCCTATAATGAGAAATTCATGTCAAGTCATTGTGGGTAACCCTCCTATTGGTTAAGGGTTAAAGTCCCCACAGTTGTGGGGCCCTTGGGTTATTAGACTATCCTAGTGAAGTCAACCATAAGTGAGTGATTGTAAGTCAGGGAAATAGTCCCCACCATTGTGTTACCCTCCTATTGGTCAGAGGAGGCAAAGTCCCCACAATTTGTGGGGCACTAGGGTTATTAGACACTCCTAGAGATGTCGGCTCTAGTAAGTAATTGCTAAGTGAGGCCGACATGTTGGAGTGCACTTCAAGTGAATGAAAGAATATAAATAGAGAGTGAGAGCCTCTCTATTTATCACTTTAAACACTCACACTCACTCATTGCGGGTGCATGAGTGAGAGGAGAAGCTCTCTCAGTGTGAGAGAGAGAGATTGCTGCTGTGTGGAGATCATCTTACTGTTTTGGGGCTTTTACTGTTTTTGTGCTGATTCTATCTCTGAGGAAGTTGTGGGATTTTATCCTTTATGGTTTCCCCGAAGAACACTCTTTGTGTCTCTTGTCTCTTGTGATGTGCTTATGTTTTATTGCTGTGTTTGTTATTCTCTCAGTTAAAAGATCTTAAGATCATAATTCTTGCTTATATGATGAAAAACTAACATCTAGAAGTGGTTAAGAAAAGTCATCGCTAGGTCATCGAACAAAGCGAATGCCCCCCTAGGTAGCTCTATATACCATTTTGCGACAGGCCTAGTAAGGGTTCATTGAAACAACCTTAAACAGATGGAGTCCTGGTGTAAGGAATTCGAAGAGCACCATAGGTGAAAGGTAGTAACATGTTTGCTCGGATCCTCTCCCGGTTTGCCCTCAAATTTGGGTATGTCCAAGGGAAGCTTAGTAGGGACAGCTAGACAAGTTGGGTCATGAGCTATAGGATCGTTCGTCAATCTCGACAAGTCAGGAAGATTCAGCGTTGCGAGGAAAGGGAGCCTAGGATGATGAGGTCAATGGAGCACTCCTTGATAATTCTGATTCGCATAGGTCTAACTACCACCATGGCCTTGGCCATAGTGCCCTCCTCTCGTTTGACCCATATAGGGTGGCATGGAAGCACCATAGTGTGGTGGACCTTGACTATTTGGAGCTACAAAGCTGTAATTTGGAGAGTAAGCAGATTGTTGATACCCACCCCCATAAGGTGAAGAAACCTGTCCATACTGTGTCCCATAATAGGGTCCATAAGTCATCGCATGAGATGTCCCATGAGACACTCCGTAAGTAGGAATATACGCAGCGGAAGTAGGAATATACATTCCGGAAGTAGGAATGTGACCTCTAGAAGTATGAACATGACCTCCCGAAACAACGGGTGGTGCATGAAGATGAGACACAACTGATCTAGTAACTGCAGTACGGACATAACTCGTAGCAATTGTCTGTCCCGAAGGACCACATGAATGAGGTGGAGGGTGAACATTCTAAGAAATAGGGACAAAGTACAAAGGGATCTATGTAATTATGTACATACTATTCCCTATAGTCACTCATCTTAGATCTAGTATCCTAATAGGATCACTAACCCTAGACATAGAAGGAATATGTGATGTAGCTTACACCACCGGGATGGAAGGTGCAATGTGACTAGTGCTCCTAAACCTCTCCACATTGTAAGGAATGAGAGTGCCCCAAGGCATAGTGTTAGGATTGAAATTAGATTCGACACGAAATGCCAAATCACGTGTGAGAAAACCAGACATACCATAACTACCATAACTAGTGCTCATGGGTTCAAAATGAGTCTCATCATCCTCCGACATTCCATACCGACAACACATCAATGGGGAATCAACCCTAGATTAAGTAGGTATATCATGAAAGGTTCCTATCTCAGAAATCATAGGACATAACTTAGTCAAGTCGGGTGAAGGATCATAGTTAGGAGTAAACTCCCCATATTCCACATGAATGGGAGAAGGTGGTTTAGGAATACCTTCTATATGATCTCCCATGGTGTGTGAATCAATGTGTGAATTAGTCCTCCTGGACTATCTGTTTATCGCTCCCAAAGGAGGAGGAGATGTAGAAGGCATAAGTCCTACTAAACGACGAGAACAGCGAGGAGCCACAGCTGAATCCACAATTACTCAAAAAATATAAAAGAATTTCTATCTACGCAAACCCTAGGAAAGCTATCATGCACAGAGAAATCCCCAATAAAATATAAAGTCAAACACAAGCAATCAAGGGTAGGATAAGTGAGCTCCCGAATGAAGCAGGTATTTCTCACCTAGGAGAGGCTTGAGACTCCCATACACAACAAGCGAAGGTACGTAACCAATTATTGTGGCCCTCAACTTCAATGCGTAAAGCGACTGTGCTGTCCGACCCCAACCTGGCCGAGACACCTATAGAATAACCCCTGCAAAGTACCCCCTTGATATTCAAGGTAAGGCCACTAAGGTCACCTCAATATAATCAATGCTCAAGTGGATAATCATAGGCAGGATTGACTGTATGGGCAGGGTAGAAAAGCCTGAAACTCTCAAAAGAGCCCCCAGATATGAATACAATCTTGGAAATATCTCTGGTGGTACTCAGTTATGACTAGGGGTCATCCCAATAAATAACCTCTCACACTGCCTCGTGCTTAACTCCCTTTTGAGATGAGGATCCTGAGAAACACTGGTTATACCAAGGATTTCACACACTCACCTGGACAGACACATACATGTTGTTGTTTAGTGGTCTTGGAGAATTTACTCACAATGAACTATTTCAAGACCCTAAAATGTAATCTTGTTGGTGAAACCTATCAAATAAAATAGTGTAGTTCATTTTAATTAAACGTTGATTTTAATTGGATTTATTACTCAAAAGAGGGATATGGCCATGCAACTAATGGTGTTATGACACAACATGAAGTAAAATGCACACCTAACAATCAATGCCAATGCATTGTGTCCATGAAAATAGGGTATGCTACTACGTGAAATGCACAATTTTCTTCAAATGATAAATGCAATATTTCCTATATGAAATCTTGACTAATACTTTAAAGCAAATCTAGTGTAAGTACTATGCAAAATGCAAAATGCAATGCATGATGATAAGCAAATATTTTGGATTTCTTGAAATAAAATGAGATATAAAAATCAAAAGGATGATTCTACAACCCACAAACTCTGCAAGCACACTCAAGCAGCACTCAAGCAAAGCACTAAGGTAAAAGAATTCTAATGCACTAATCCCAAAACAAAAAATCGAAAATGCAATGACAAGAACATTCATAAAAAAGAAATTTACCCTAAAAAAAAAGTCTCTGGTCAGAAATAGAGGTGTATAAAGACTCTGGAAGTATCAAAGGAGACTCAGCAATCATCAAAATTCACCCAGCAACCATTCAACTTCCTCTAAAAGGAAAAACCAAGGGCATATGCGACTGTTCGTAGTAAACCTGTGTGTATACGCAGAAATAGCAGAGAAACCCGAGTGTATACATGACTGTGAGTTCAAAACTTGCGTACAGGAAGAAAAGTGCATAAAAATAAAGGCAAATAGACAAGCTGAGACAAATTTCACACCAATCGGACACTACCAAGCAAACATGCCCCCAGACCCGACATAGAAACCAGAGAGAAAGAGCAATTAAAAGTCATTGAATGCCGATAGAAAACCCTCAAAGGACAACTACTAGGAACTCCCCAGCGGAGTTGCCAATTCTGTTAAGGAGAGAAATTCCTATGGCTTGTGGTACCACAAAAGACAGCTTGACTCTAGAAATCAATCCTTTCCAATATATAATAGAAATTAAATATCTAACACTAAAGGATCAGACCTCGTACCTTATTCCAAACGGTTGAAGTAGATCCCCATTGAGCTTTCCAACTTCAGCTTGAATTGATAGATTACTCCCTCAACAACAAGTAAAGAATACAAGAATACTATATATATTAGTGTTAGATCTATTATAGCATATATAATCAACAATGTATAAACATTTGAAAACATCCATGGATAAAATATTCATTCAAACATACATTATTGGACAGGAAAAGATATTTCTATTAATATAAAATCAGAGATTACAATGGATACAACCTTTGTCGACACATCTACGAATCGAAGAAACTAAATCCCCCACTTGGACCTCCACCACCTCAATCCTCCATCTCTTGATAGAAATCTCACAAGCAAAAGGAAAGCTTGGGAAGAACACAAAAGTGCTCCAAGGGACAAAGGGATGTAGACTCAAGCACAAGTTTCGGCAACAATGGACTATAGTTTCTTTGCTCTCAATTCTCTCATATGCCTTCAATGTACCATAGAGTTCCTTATATAGATTTTCGAAGGGGTAATGAAAGGTCGAATCCGAGCGATCTCAAGGCATAGAGAAGGCCAAGAGTCAAGTGAGTCGGATCCATGTCAAGGAAAACTCCAAAAGTATTTGGATTATGCACACATCCCAATATATGTGGTTTTTGGGGTCAAACCCGTGTATATACGTGATTAAGGGTTTAAAAGTCACGTGTATCATTTTTCACATGTTTTTAGGGATGGTCAAGGAAACATCAAAGGACAAAAAATGGTCCAAGGGGTCTAAGGAGTCTGGAGAGGGACAGGGGAAGGCCATACAAGTGTGATTCACCTGGAGTGGTAAAATCAGCTATAACAGCGGGGTGATGGAATATGGTATTTTATGGGAAGAACCGTTTCCATACTATGGTTTAAAGGGAACGGGGTAAAACCAGAGGTGGTCTTACATATTTCTTCGTCATTGTGTAAGTGGTTCCATGATAGATCAGGTGGATCTTCCAAAAGTGATGATATGGAAGGGTGATCGGTGCTAGAGATCATGTAAATTTTATTGGTTGCAGTTTTTGTGGCCTTTCCCCTAGTCTCTATTGGAAAAAGAGGGGTAGGCCTCGAGACGGTAGGAGTCTTTGATGGACCTAGAGGTAGGGTAGGTGGTTCAAGGTACCACACAGGATCTCCTAGTGTGAAATCTTATAGATTGCGGGTTTCCAACACATACTTACTCACGATCTCTGATGGTAGGAAAAGGAAAGGGAAAAGGAAAAGGAAAAGGATCATGTTGAGTGGGAATGAACCCCACTTTTTCCTTGGTAACTGAGGTTGAGGCTATGGTTGGGGAAACAACAGAAGAGATAGGTCTGATGGACTGTCAGTGATGGTGGAGACGAGCAGGTCAGTTGAACTGGACATCATGTAAATGGACATGGTGTTTGAAGAAGGAGGTGGTGGGTGAACTTCTTTGATCAAGGTGATCTCAAATTCAAGGGAATGTTGACGAAGGTCAGCAAGAGCCATTCGAAATTTGGGTAAGTCTTGGAAATGGTGGGAGTAATGTCCATACAAGCTGGAAAGCATGCAAGCATGGTTTGTCCTCAATGCCTTGTTCTTGATTATTGGCGCAGTTGCGAGTTCAACCACAGGGATGTTTTCGTTTGTGTCCATGGCATCTAAATACGCATGGATCACTGGGATTTCAGGGAAATTCTGAGTTGAATATCCCTGTTGCTCGCAAACGGCACAAGGTGGGACTTGTCATGGCTCTGCGATGGCTTTGGAATTCTTGCCCCTGGCTCTTTTAGGTTGGGGCGATGCAGGTGTACGTGCAACGGTTCGCTTGTGCAGACTGGGTGGAGGGTGAGGCTCGACCACGATAGGTTGCACTGGGGATAAAATAACCTAGGGAATTTTTGGTTGAGCTGGTGGATCATGATACCACACTGGAATTCCCAATGTAAAGCTGGGTAGGCTTAAGGTTTCCATGACCGGCTTGCTCATGACACCAGGTGGGGGAAAGAGGAAGGGAATCATATGGACTGGAGATGAACCCAGATAACTCCTAGCTGGTTGCATGTGGGGATGCAGTTCTGGTTGCATCTATGTGTAATGCTACTGCTGTAAGTGATGTTGCGTCTACTATTGGTGTTGCGCCTACAGACAATGTTATGGTTATGGTTGGGGCTGCAGCTGTGGTTGTTGTTTGGGTGCAGTGGAGCTTGATGAGACCATGCACAAGCATTAGAGGAAATTTCAACTCAAAATGGGCCTCCTAAAAAAAATTAATAAAATAATAGTTAAAATAATAAAATAATATTTATAGATTTTGGAGGAAGAAAAGAAAAAACTACTTTTTTGTTTGTATTTTTGACATATCTCCCCGCGTTTTTACTCAAATTTAGATCGACGGAGCTCGTTGGATGCAGAATTAAATTCCACATCCAATGAGTACCCACTTGGCATACTTTTTATGGACCCCGCTACCCTGAAAACAAGAAATACCTGAAAAAACATGATGATGACATCGTCATCATGTTTTTTCAGGTATTTCTTGTTCTCGGTGTAACGGGGTCCGTCAAAAGTATGCCGAGTGGGTACTCGTTGGATGTGGAATTTAATTCCGCATCCAACGAGCTCTATCGATTGAAATTTTAGTAAAAACACGGGGAGATATGTCGAAAATACAAACAAAAAAGTAGTTTTTTTATGATACCTATCCCCAAATTTATATTAAAAAAGTGTTTAAGAACTATACGGTATTTCAAATTTAAAGCAATTTCATTGGCTAACACATGATGACATGGAATTTGAGTTAAATTTAAAAGGCCCATTTTGAGTTGAAATTTCCTCTAATGTCCGTAGTTTCATTTTGTGTTAGTGGTGGTGACACTAACTGGAAAGGAGCTGTCATGGCGGGATCGATAAACAACCCAGGGCCCACATTCAATGGTGGGGAGGTTGGTGTGTTTTCAGCCATAGTGTTGTTTGTAGGGATGACATTAGCATGTGTGGTTTCCCCTTGTGGCTCAATGGTGGTGATGGTAGGGATAATGTTGGAAGGTGTTGTTAACCCTTGCGGATCATGATAAGTGAGCTGATCAGCCATCACGATCTTCCCTTCGTGGGGGAACATCATCAGATAGAAGACACTTGACAAGACAGCTCACATGGCATACATATAACTTCTCCCGAGGAGAAGATTATAGTCCAGTTAAGCATTGATGACCTCTATGTCGATCAGCACTGTCTTCTCGGCTAATGTTATGGGGACATGGGGGAGGATTCCTTGGGATTTAGTGGGATGTCCATCATAATCCTGCAGAGTTGTGGAGGACGGTTGCAGAATTATTGATCCAAGTTTTTGGCAAACTAGGGTAGACATAACACATGTGGATGCTCCCTCATCCATTATGCACCGGTGCACAACCAAGTTCCGGATAGACACTAGGATTTGGAAGGAGATGGTTGATGGCATGCGCGGTTCCCTGTTCTTCGTGTTGAATGTGATCAACTTGGAGTCGGAGGGGTATACTACCCCTAGGGTGGCTAGAAAGGATTTTTGCTATGTTGGGCATGTTTTAAGTACCTCAAGAGTGGACATGGCAGTTGGCACTTGGGCCAAATCATCCACAATGCTATAATTGACTACAGCTCTAGCCGTGGCATTATTGGCAATCCTACATATGAGGGGGCATGGGAATGGGGGTAACTGAAGAGGTAGGTTGACTGTCTTAGATGTGGATGCTGCTGATCAATCAGTAGGTTTGGTGGTGGTACCATACTAATTTCATCTAGTTTTTAAGTTGACCTCTTCAGTCATCATTGCTAGTAGGTGGTCAACACCTGTTTCGGCCATGGGAGGTGCCCCCAGAGCATTCGGATTGGCTTGTGGAGGGGGTGCGGTTGCCACCAACCCTTGGATTGGTAGCAGGTTTTGAAGCACCATGGGGGGAGGTCCTTGTGGTGTTGGGTTGGGTTGGGCTTGATTTGCAGCATTGGTGGCCTGTTGCGTTAGAGGAAATTTAAACTAAAAAATGGGCCTTTTAACTTTTATTCAAATTACATGTCATCATTTGTTAGCCAATGAAATTGCTTTAAATTTGAAATATCGTATAGGTCTTAAACACCCTTTTAGTATAAATTTGGGGATAGGTATCATTAAAAAAATTATTTTTTTTTGTTTGTATTTTCGACATATCTTCCCGTGTTTTTACTCAAATTTTGATCGGGAGAGCTCATTGGATGTGGAATTAAATTTTGCATCCAACGAGTACCCACTTGGCATACTTTTGATAGACCCTGCTACCCCAAAAACAAGAAATACCTGAAAAATGTGATGATGGAATTAAATTTCGTATCCAACGAGTACCCACTCAGCATACTTTTGATGGACCCCACTACCCCAAAAACAAGAAATACCTGAAAAAATGTGATGATGACATCATCATCACATTTTTTCAGGTATTTCTTGGTTTTGGGGTAGTGCGGTCTGTGAAAAGTATGCCAAGTGGGTACTCATTGGATGCGAAATTTAATTCTGCATCCAACGAGCTCTCCTGATAGAAATTTGAGTAAAAACATGGGGTATATGTCGAAAATACAAACAAAAAAAGTTGTTTTTTTCTTTTATTCCTCCAAAATTAATAAATATTATTTTATTATTTTAACTATTATTTTATTAATTTTTTTTACGAGGCCCATTTTGAGTTGAAATTTCCTCTAATGGGCCTCGTTTTGAATGGCTTTCTTAGCTCGACCCATAAGGGGACACTCGAATGTGTAATGCCCATAAACATCACAGAGTGTGCACGGTTGGTTTGTGCGCAACGGGGCATTGCGTCTTGGTGCATTTTGTCATGGGGGGTTTTGGGCTGGCCGGTTTGCCATGGAATTGTTGGGAGGGTTCAGTTGTTTACCTCCTCCCTGCAATTGGTTATTGCCTTGGTTACGAGGCCGGTTATTTTGAGATTGCCCTTGTTGATTGTTGGGGGCAGGCTGGTTGGGACAGTTTTGTTGTGCGAACACTTGTCCCAATAGAGTGGGTGGAGAGGGGGCAGGGGCTTGAAATGGTTGCACTGGTGGTGCATAATAGATTTGTGGGAGTGGCAGTGCCACAAATGTGGGAATTTTCCCCACATACTGCTGTGTTAGCCAAGCCATGGCCTGAGTCTGCTGCGGTGGCAGAGGTTGTGCGAAGGACGTTGTTGCTTTGGGCTAGGACATCATTCTTGCATAGTCTGGAGCTTGGTTCTGGTAAGAAACAATGGCAGTGTTGCTTGGTTCTGATGGAGCTACAGGTGGTGTTATGCTGTGGCTATTGGGAAACCGATCCTATGATGTCGTCCGCAGCATGGGATGCCGTCGGTGTATCACGGTAGGAGGTACTTAGATGGGAAGCGTCTGGAATAATGGTGTACAAGAATCCAGACTCAGCATAGATAAGATAAAACTATTGAGCTTTCAGTATGGCCTCTTTTTTGGATTGGGGACATTCGGATGCGACGTCATTTTCTATGGGCGGGAGGAAGTTCTTAAGGAACCAATCCGAGAAGATTCCATCGTCAAGTTGGATTTTACATAGATTACGACATCGCCACCACTCATGGATATGGTCAGTTATATGACTAGCAGCGTTTTGGTGACAAGATAATAGGATCTGACAGGGAGTTGGAAATATTGTAGGAACATGAAATCTAGGGAGTTGAAGTTTGGGTATTTGGCCTACGGTAGCTCAATGTACCATTTGGCTGCAGCACTTGTAAGGTTGCATTGGAATATCCTCAGCCTGATGGAATTGTATACAATGCTGTTGGACAAGCACCATAGATGGAATGTCATAATGTGATTTTGGGGACATTACCCTACCTTGACTTCAAAATTGGGGATGTATGATGGCATCTTAGTTGGCATTGGAGGCCAAAAAACTTGATGGCGAATGGGGTCATTTGTTAATCGAGCCAAATCAGGCAAGTTAAGATGAGCCATGAAAGACATATTTGACCCTAGGTTGATGTGGGATGGGGATACGATGGTGGTGGGGTTTGCAGGTGCATAATGCATCTGCATGGCTAGGGGTACTTGCGGTGGCACCATTATGGATGGGCCAATGCCCTCAAGTGTTGTCGGGGGGAAAATATGAGTGGCAGGGACATTTCCCTCATGTATGACAATAGGGGAAATATAAGTGGATGGTCCATTGCCCCCTTGTGTGGCAGGAGGGGCAGTGTGTGTGGAAGGTCCACTGCCCCCATGTGCTGCAAGTGGGCCTGCTTGGCTAGTCACTATTGGTGGTGGTAGCTGATTGATGATAGTTTTTATAACTGTGCTTGGGCCACTTGCTAGGTTGTGGGTGACATGTTTTGATGTGGACCTGGGTCCACTTTCTATGGCTATTCTGGAAAATGGATCCGAATTTGCACCAGCCATAGGGCTTGATGGTGTAGTATGGAGGCCTGGTTTAGAATGATGTGGGTGTAAATTAGAATCAGATTTTGTGTGGCCTTATGATGGTGTGGAAGATTGCTGAGAACAGTTTTGATGGTGTCGATTGAGTGTTCCAAATGGTGGTGGTTTGTCTCTGAGGCATGAGGAAGAGTGTGGAGGGTCAATTGTGTTAGAATTTTATAATGAAACTTGTGGGAATGATGTTTGGACCCTAGTTTTAGTGGCTTCCTATTGGCTATAGGTGGTCACTCGGCCACTAAGACTACTAAAAGACAACGCTTAGTTTTTTCCTCACGGGCGTTTCTACTCAATCAGAAGGGGTCGTTGCTCATTTCGCTTGGCAATTCCTCTCATGGAAAACTACTTTGGGTTTCCTGTTGTACTCCTCATAATGAGTTTCTAGGCAGGGCCCAAGTACTTCCCACAGTTGAAGCAGTCAGGGACTTATGTCCTCAAAGAATGCAGATTTGTTTGTACTTAGTGTAAATTGGTAAATTTTAAAGCTCTCTTAGCATCATGAACTGAGTTGGGTTAATTAGTTGCTATGGTGTATTTGTTTGTTTGTTTTTCTAGTATTTGGTAGCTACAAATGGTTTATGAATTCATCATATTGTGGTTGTGTATGCAAGCTTTGAATAATCATAAATTGTGAACAAATACGGTTTTTAACCCTAAATGTGTATGGCCTAACTAGATGACTACCTCACATTGATATTCCTCTTCAACCAATAGAAGGTGTTGTGCTCTCAACACAATGGGACTAAGCCCATCTGTAGATCCTCAGGTCACCTCCGAGATGCAAGTTTGATCAACAGGGAGGATGCTTAGCACCATGATAAGCCCTCCTTCTCTACCCCCTCTACCTTCCAGGTCATCCGGTTTTAGTGTTTTGGAAGAATGTTCAATGAAGGGCCTAGATCTATATGATCTTGCCCTTCATCGTATCCCAGAATACCTTGAAGGTTGATGACTGGGTAGAGGAGGAAGGGTAAGCAAGATAGTTATTTTTAGGTTGATTTCAGTTAAGCTACATTCATTTGATTAAGCCATTAAGATTTACTTGGAATTTACACATCGAAATTACAGAAAACAGAAGCAGAAACTGAAATTGAACTGGTGTGTTGGCAGAGGTGGCTAAGCCACACTGTCAGTCCTATAAAACTTAAATTTAACTCCTATCAAACTGAAATTTAAGCTATGTTTGATAGGCCGCACATTTCAGATCATATCTGGTGAGGGGGGCACAAGATTTATTCAGAAACAAGCGAGGGGGTCGCATAGAATCCACAAACAATCGTGGTCTGTGTTTATAAGTGAATTCGCACTTATCTAGGGATTAAGTGTGCCCTGGGTGCACTTGCTTGGCCATTAAGTGTGCCCTCACCTCATGTTCAGGCCTGATAAGAGCGACTTGCCCTGGATTTGGGGTTTTTTGTTATCCAAAGTTAGATCCGGCCAACAGTAGCTTGTACTATGGCCAAACTGACTCGGTTTTGCCTAGCAGAGGATTTGGTAGTACTAATAACTGGAAATAAACTGAATTTAACATGAAATTTGAAAAACTAGGGAAAAACTTGAAAAACTTGAAATTTTAAAAATTTGGCCCAGGGATCTTGTGGGATTGACCCGGTAGGGTCGCTAGTTCTGTAGTAGGGATTTCTCCTTGCTACAGGGGTAGGAATGGCTCCCTTCTCTCTATAGGATAGAAGGGTAGGTTCCTGCGTGTGGAAAGTCTGTAAAAATGGAGAAACAAAATGTAAAGAACAGTAAACTAAACTATGAATAGAAAGAAGAGAAATGATGGTGAACCCCTCTGCAAACAAGGGTTAGGGTTCTGCTTCCAATAACCTGCAAACAAATCCTGAGGTACATTAAACCGAAATACCTACAAAAAAAAGTTAGGAAATGAACTTGCAAATGAAATCATGGGTTAGAAAGCAAAGAAAACTAATAAGAAAATGCAAGAAAACAAGAAATACAAACTATACCTTCTCTTTGGGTGGAAATGGGCCACCATGCCCTAGCTTGTGGAAGCACCTCTATTAGATGGGGGAGTTATGGCTCAATGGAGATGGAGGAGAGGGAGTGTGGGTGGCTTGAGAGGCAAAGGTGTCTCAAGGCATCCACGGGTAGCATAACAGTATGCCAAGGAGAAGTGTTTTGAGAGTGACCCCCCACCCTCCTTTTATAGCGTTTTCAAGGGGTTTTAGGGTTTTAAGCCCTTGGTCAGGGATTTAGCCCCTTTTTTGAGATTTTAGACCCTTTTGCCCTAAATTTAGCTCCTTTTAGGGTTTTAGCCCCTTTTTGGGGGCTTTAGCTCCTGGGAGAGTATTTTGGGCTCCTTTTTGGGGGTTTTAGGCCCTTTTCTTCATCCTTAGGCTATTTTGAGGGTGTGGGGGTCTAACGAAGTTATATGAGGGTATTGAGATGGTGTCGTTGGGTGCTGTAGGCCATTGAGAGATGAGTGGGGTATTTTTTGGTTAACACACCTAGCCCGCAAAAACCAACCACCGCACCCACACCCACACTGCCCCACCCCAAAAGGGCCAAGGGAAAAAACACGAAATATACCACTAAACCTAGACAGATCCCACCTTGCATCGTCTATTAAGAACAGGGCCATCCAAATCAAAACTTCTGTGAGATCCCTATAATCCATGCACACTTGGATGCCATGGATACAACAGAAAACCTTCCTGTGGTTGAGCTCCCAAGCGGGCTAGTAGTGAGAAACAAGTCATTGAGAACAAACCATGCTTGTGCCCTTTGTAGATTGTATGGACACTATTCTCACCACTTATAGTGTTAGCACTCAGAATGTACCCAGGTTACAAAGGTAAATCCCGAAGGTAACATCAAAACCACTTTTAGAAAGAAACTGGTTTTTCTTTCCAGAGAGGGATCTCTCAAATACAGATTTAACGAGGCCAGATATAAATCAACACTCAAAGATTGTATAAATGGTTGGAACAACAAGAAACCATTGGGAAATGGAGTCACATATACATAAATATATCACAAATACATATGCATGAGATTTTGTCAAAGGCAAGATAATCATTCCATCACAGTCATTCATTTAGTTCAGATGAAATAGAAGAGACAATGAAACAGTCCATTAATATAGAGCATCAAAGATGAATTCTATATTAAATTTAGCAGAAAAATGTATAAAATATCTGAAACGATGATCAGAGCATAAACGATATGAATTCTAACCATTCAACACTATGCTTCAGATATGAAGAAAAACAGAATGAAGTGTTGAACTAGAAAAACAATCACAGAAAAAGATAAATACGGACTGCAATGTAAATGACGCAGGAATCTCGGATAACTCTTATGCATTCACTTTTCTATTCAAAATTATACGTCTTCCAAGAAACATTCAACAACAATATGGGTTCCAACCCCCATCATATAAAATAGATGCACTTATATACATAAAATCATTTCATCTTCCAAGAAGATTTATAACTGAATTACCGGCTTAATCAAAGTCTTGTAACTATATTCCTAACTCCTAGGAATAAACTACTAGCTTCGATCCTAACAGATCATTAAGTTAAAATCAACTTGGTAATATGGCCTCGTCCAAGAAGCTCCTCAGCGCGCAACACCTGTCTTCATGAATGAAGGATATACTTCGTTTTTCTGAATCTTTCTATGGCTCTCCATTGCTCCACGCTTGGAATATCATATTCGATCATATCATGAATGGACACCTCCAGCTCCATGTAGGCTTCATAATACACCTTAGGCAACCTTCCCCTGATGATTAGGAATTTCTGTAGTATCTCAAAATCTTTCGTCAGCTTATCCACGATGAATTTCCCTGTTAGCCCTTTTTCCAAATCGTCAAATTTGGAATGATCCATGCGGCTTTGTACCAACAGGTTGTGATAGTGCTCTTGAGAAAACATTTGTCCCTCTTCATCCCAAAAGGAAGGAATCTTGTCTTTGAATAGTTCTTTGAAATCCTATTTGAAGTAATTAACCTGTGAGATCATTTCATCAGCTTTGTCCTGGACTTCCTTCATTAGATGATGCTTATGGATAAACTTTTTGGCCCACAGTACCATTGCTATCCTATCCTTTAATCCTATATCATGCAACTTTTGGTATGTTAATGAATTTAAGAAGTTTAACGCATTGTGGGCTGTGGCAAGGGGTTTCCTCTCCATAGTTTCATTTACTAATTTCAGTCTTTGATTGGCCAAATTGATCAATATGCTTTGATCATCAATGTAGTTCAAGTAATGCCTAAATTTAGTAATTTCTATGGATAATGTATCCCAAATTATGTGCTTTGATCCTTGGAGAGGACCCTTTCCTATGCTTCTTTCTTTCAATTCATTAAATTTCTTCTGTAGCTGATTTCTATCTTGCAATATTTTATTTTTATTTTCAGTAACTTTGGCTAGCTCGGATTTGACTTTTTCATTTTATACCTTTAATTCTCTTATTTCTTCATCTTTCAAGCTGACCTGGGACATGGGCACTAGTAATTCATCTGCAGAAAAATCATTTAATGGTTTCTCAATATTCACAATGGACAGGTCTTCATCAGTGGGAGTCCGGCTCATCAATTCCTCCATCGTTTTGGTCCTTTTTCAGCAGGGAGATTTGTGCTATAAGATCATTCCGCCCTGTTTCCCATTTGTCTTTTTCTTCTTGTAATTTGACAGCTTTTCCTTTATGCTCCATCATCTCCTGGTGAATCTTGTCCTTCTATTCTTGTAATGCCAATAATTCAGATGATTGAACATGTTCTGTACTTGGGATCTTCAACCTTTTCTTCAAAACCTAGAGGGCGTTGTCCTTTTCTTCCAGAAGTATTTTGATTGCCTGGGTGTTATCTCTTTCATTTCCCAAGCTGATAATGTCTGCTTGTAGCATTTTAATTTGAATGGAATTGGCCTTATTTTCAACTTTCTCATGTTTTAACTGAACTTCTAACTTGTCTACCAAAATTTGTAACTTATTAACTCTCATCATAGCCTGCAATAAATCTGAATAAATAATGTCACATGTTTTCTTATGTAACTGTATTTTGTCTAGTACACTAATCTTGTCCAATTTTACCTCCATTTCTGACATCTTCTTATCACTTACCATGGCCAGTTTAAAACTATTTCTTTCTATGTCCCTAGTAGAAATCAAGGAAGTTTTTGGATTATTAAAACTCCTCACCCGTGGGAGTAGATTCCTTGTCTCTTCTAGGGACTGCTTTCGCTTTTCCACATAACTAGCCATGAGCTCCTCTTTGGACTTGAAAACTGAGCTTGATTCTGAATTGTCTACACCTTTAAGAGAAAACGGATTCACCTGTATAGCTTTTGTAGGGACCAAAAGAACTCTTTTTAAGTCATCTGAAATAACTTCACTTAAAGCTTTATCATTTTGAAACAACTTGGCCTTTTTATGTGAATCATCCTCATCCACTTCCATGCTTTCAACTTTAGAAAGACTCCTTTTAACCAAAATATTAGGACCCTCTATCACTTGAGATACTGCAATCGGTATAGTACTTGCATTTTCATTAGATCTTAGAATTTCCATAAAATGAAACAAATTGTTAAATTTTCATATGCTTAACTAAGACATAAGTATATCATTTTATTTTTCATAATAAAAGCATATAAAGCAGGATCACTGAAAGAAACAGTATCACAAGAACAACACAGATTTATCCTGGGAAAACCCCTAAGGGAAAAACCCAGCAAAAGCTTCCTCAATATAGATGCCCCAAAAGGGAAAAAGGTAAAACCAACAAGGAGACCAAAAACCTAATTCTCCTCCTTCTCTAGCAACTCCTCTCCTCCACAAGTGCGCTATTCCAAGTGAGTGTGTGTGTCACAAATGAGGAGCACTACACCTTTATTTATATTCATCCGTTTACTTAAAGTTTACTCAATCAACATGTCAGATTAAGTTAACTCATGTAGGCTCAACATTAGAAAAATTTTGGGGTCTAAAATGGGCCTCCTAAGGAAAATAATAAAATAATAGTTAAACTAATAAAATAATAGTTAAAATAATAAAATAATATTGATTAATTTTNAGTAACCACACTGGGGTGTTGATGACCCACCTTTACAAATAGAGGGGACTACCTCATGACTCTTATTAGTTCTTCCAATTAGGAGCATCGGGGTACAATGTAATACAAGTGGTTCTCCNGAGAAAGAAAAAAAAAACTACTTTTTGTGTTCGTATTTTCGACATATCTCCCTGTGTTTTTACTCAAATTTCGATCGGGAGAGCTCATTGGATGCAGAATTTGATTTCGCATC
>LPNX010927209.1:33902-90227 GCA_001517045.1 Pseudotsuga menziesii
ATCCCCCTTAACGAGAAGGGTATTCTACATCAACAACAACACGAGTAGAGATAGCGGACATCATCAACATCAGCAGGGTAACACATCTATAAATCATTGGAAGATTTTCAACATCATGTAGTCTTCATCTTCAATATTCAGTCTTCATCATCAACAACATCTTCAACATTTTGATCTTTCAATTTGCAACGACATATTCAGCACTTGGACCTTTTGATCAGCAACATCTTCAGCACTTTGACTGATTCAATCAGCAACAACATCTTCAGCATTTTTATCCTTTTGATCGGCAACATCTTCAGAATTTTCACTTTTCGATCAATAACAACATCTTCAACACCTTGACCTTTCGATCAGCAGCAACATCATCATCATATTCTGATCTGTCATACATAATCATCATCACACTCTGATCTTTCGATCAGAAACATCATCATCATACTATGATCTTTCGATCAGAAACATCATCAACATATAAACACCATCATCATACTTTGATCTTTCGATCAGAAACATCATCAACATATAAACACCATCATCATACTCTGATCTTTCGATCAGAAACATCATCAACATACTCTGATCTTTCAATCAGAAGCATCATCATCATACTCTGATATTTCAATCAGAAACATCATCATCATACTCTGATATTTCAATCAGAAACATCATAATCATAGTGCGTCATTATCATACTCTGATATTTTTAGATCAGTATGTCATCATCATCATATTTTGATCTTTTGATCAATACGGCATCATCATCATTAGCAACAACCTGCAATCCACAACTCAAAGACAAAAAGTCTTTGGATCACTTTTGGACTTAAAGTCCAGGGATGATATAATCCCACCACATTCTCGACAACCGAAGTTACCGGATTGATTATGGGAGAATCAGTCCCTATCACTTTAGGACTAAGTCCAAGGACGATGCAATCCTACCACATTCTCGACAACCGAAGTCATCGGATACAATTACGGGATAATCACTCCCTATCACTTTAGGACTTGAGTCCAATGATGATGCAATCCTACCACATTCTCGACGACCGAAGTCACCGTATACAATTACGGGATAATCACTCCCTATCACTTTAGGACTTGAGTCCAAGGATGATGCAATCCTACAACATTCTCTATGACCGAAGTCACTGGATACAATTACGGGATAATCACTCCCTATCACTTTAGGACTATGTCCAAGGATGATGCAATCCTACCACATTCTTGAGGACTGAAGCCACTGGATCTATTATGGACAGATGTCCTAGGATGATACAATCCCTCTTCATTCTCGAAGACCGAGGTCTCCGGATCACTTTAGGGAAGGTGCCCAAGGATGATACAATCCCATCACATTCTTGATGACCGAGGTCACCGGATCTATTATGGACAGATGTCCCGGGATGATACAATCCCTCTGCAACATCACTACTCCCCCTTTCGAGGAAGGTCTTTCTGAACAACACCAAGCTTGTCTTGAAAGTGTTCAAACTCTACTCGAGGCAGAGGCTTCGTCGATACATCATCATCCAAGCCATCATCATCTACGTCTTCAATATATGAATACAAATCTATCGCCATGTGTTTCTCTAGTATGTGAATACTAACAGCATCATCATCTATATCTTCAGTATAGAAATACTGAAATCATCATCATCTCTGTATTTAGTATAGAAACACGGAATCATCATCATCTATATCTATAGTATGTGAATACTGAAATATCTATATCTTCAATATGGGAATACTGAAATCATCATCATCTATATCTTCAATATGGGAATACTGAAACATCATCATCTCTATATTTAGTATAGAAATACTAAATCACCATCATCTGCATCTATAGTATCATTATCTTCATCTTATCTTGTATGTAGAAATACCGGATTCCTACGTGTTACATGGAACACAGGGTTCTTTGTCATCACAACTGTGGTAATCACATAGAATAATTGTTGTATCCATCTTCAGGTCAAAGAGACCTGATATCGGCTTCTGAAGCCATATGGATTCATAACATAGTAGAGCAATCTGCTATATATTCTGCTTCAACCAAGCTAAGAGAAACACTGGACTGTTTCCTGCTAAACCATGAACTCATAGTAGACCTCAAAGCATATACCTGATTTGATTTTCCTGTCTGAGATACTTCCAGCCCAATCTGCATCTGTGTAGCCATACAATCTATACTCATGGCTAGCATCATAGTATTGACCAAAGTCTATAGTCCTCATCACATGTTTTGCAGCTACTAGGTGAACCCGTCTTGGTTGAACAAGATACTGACTTAAGGTGTTCACAGCAAAACAAATGTCTGGTCTGGTATTTGTTAAGTACATCAATAACCCAATGATCTGTCTGTAGTGAGTCACATCCACTAACTCTAATGAGTCATCAGCTAACAACTTCAGGTTGGAGTACATGGGTGTGGCCATGAATTTGCATTTCAGCATATTGAGTCTCTTCAATATCTCTACCACATACTTTCCCCGATTGAGAAAGATTCCTTTTGAACTTTGCCATACTTCTAGACCTAGGAAATAATGCATTAACCCAAGGTCTTTCATCTCAAATTCTTCTGCTAGTTTCTTCTTACTTTCCATGATCTGTTTCTCATTCCCTGTCAAGAATAAGTCATCCACATATAGTAATAGAATGACAGGTACATCTTCTACAACCTTGTAGGAAAGGTTAGGATCGACTTTACTCTTGGCAAAACCCACTATCTATTCTTCCATACCAAGCTCTCGGAGCTTGCTTCAGGCCATAGAGGGCCTTCTTCAACTTGCATACTTGATTCCTTCTGTCTTCAACTTCAAATCCTCATGAATATTCGATGTAAAACTCTTCCTCAATCATACCATTAATGAAGGCTTGACTTTACTTCATCACGGAAGAAACTACCATGATAGATTTGAAGGAAATGTACCTTGCTTCCAGAAGTAAGTGTCTCTTCAGATTTAATTCCCTCTTTCTGATAGAAACCTCTAGCCGCAATTCTTACCTTACTTCTATCAGCAACATATCTTATCTTGCAAATCCATTTGGAAGATACCACATTCTTGCTTTCTGGTTTGAGTACTATATCCCAAACATCATTCTAGTATCACAACATCTTCTATGAGTTTGTCTTCTCAGGTCATCAACATATCCTAGTCTTTTGCATTCAACCTTGAAGGTTGGAAACTACTTTACTCTTGGTAAAGTCTCGATCCATCACAAAGCTATCCATCATGTCATACCCTGTCGAACTCAGATATAATTTTCTGTAGTCACTCCCCCTGAAGTGGAGTATCATCTTCCTTCTTCATTCTGCACAGGTGGTTCTATGCTTGACATATACTAGTCAATAGAGTATGTCATGTCATAGTCTATTCTTTCTAGGGAGAATCACGAACCTTGCTTTGTACTTCATATCATATACATCATTCCCCATGATCAACTGTTATTCTTTGATCATAGCTTCTTCCATAGCATTCTTTTCTTCATCTTGAGTTATCTCTTGTACCCATGGTGGTCTTCATCCTTCAAGGTGGATCTACAACTCTCTGAAGCTCTTTCTTTTGTCATGGTGTCTCTGACTCTCGGAGCTTCAGATTCATGTTTATTGGAGTGAATCTTGAATTGTGATCACTTGTTCTTTGGAACAAGTCTCATCCTTATTTTCTTGAATGAGGCTGTACATGACCTTTCCTGCATTTCAAATGCACCAGTTGCATGGTTAGAACTATTTCATAAAACATATGCATAACGACAAATTCTTATGCATCATGCAACTGTTTAGTCAATACAACATTCAACCATATCTCACATAGACTTTCTAGATGCTTTCCATCTCTACCATGACATTATTGAGATTGTGCACTAATCCAATATGTCAGCAAAGAGGTTTGATAAGTAGCAATGGAGAGTTGTATAGCACCATGAGCTAATTACCCATCACATGCATATTAGTAGTATATAGTCATTAATGCAAACAATCTATCATGCATAACACATCAACTAAATATAATCAAATGTGTAACAAAACAATATCATGAAATGACAATTGAATACTTATCTTTATTTGTTTCATGGGTATTCTCCTTCTTGAGTCTTCAGCTTCATCGACTTATTCATTTATGATAGTGTCGTTTCTTATCCGAATGCTGAGGTGGATAAGAAGTTCTTCAAGAGTTGAGATCTTCATATTTCTCATTGACTGAGAGATCTTCTTTGGAAGATGAGATCTTGATCTTCAGAGACGAGCTTCTTCTTCTTCCCCAAGTCGGCTGAAAGTAATCACTTCCTTCTGAAACGCATTTCTTAAATGAATGAATTTCATGATCCTGGGAGGCCATCCAAGGTGTCCATCACCACTTCTGCATTCTTCACTTCTTCTTTCCCCGCTTGAAGTTGTGATTTGAGAGATCCTTATGACTGCATGGTCTCTGCGTTCTGGATCTTCACATTCTTCAACTGGTTTCTTAAGGTCATATTCTGATCTATGTTCTTCCCTTTAAATAGCTTGGTCAAGGAATCAAACCTCATCGATGTCTTTAGGGAAGACACTTGTAGTACATGTTGATTCGAAATTGAATCATCAATGATCTTCTGGGATTTGACCAAGTTCTTCTTGAGAAAGGCTTCTAGCCTCATCTCCCTCTGAAACTGGAACCTCTATGCTCATGTAGGTGTCCAATCCATTTTCTTCGGAGAGATCATATACTTCTAGGCTTGGAAGTTGTCAAATTCACCAAGCTTATCATCAAGCTGATGTCATAGATCACTTTGAAAAGAGAACCTCAAATGAACATAGCAAAGGATTAGATCTTACCAATTTGAGGTGTCCGTTCTGGTTCCGGAGCTGGCTAATCTAGGGTTTGTCACAGAAACCCTAATTTTAAAACTCGGAATCTTTCAGATTTGATTGGATATACAGATAGATATCTTCAAATGGAGCTGTCCAATGTACTCCATTTCTGAAAACAGTGGAGGGAAGCTCCCGGAACAGGAAGCCCTAATTTTCCAATTTCTTCTACAGAAATTCCTGTTACTGTTTCTGTGATATCTCCGAAATTTCTGATCCTATATGTCTGAAATTTTGTACTGAGGTAACATAACATGTCCCTGATCCACCACTGCAAGTTTCATCAGAATTGGTTTCACCATTTTGTATTTATGATCATTTTCCCAAGGTGACATGTTACAGGACTGTTCAGAACAACGAAGTTGTACAGCATGCCACATGTCACTGGTTCATCTTCTGAGTCTAATAATTGGACCACCGAAATTAAAGTCCGTGAAATTTCTGGAAAATCTTCAGGAATTCCATTTGGACCTCTGTAGCCCAAGATATTGCAATTGTCCCCAGGTGTCCTGTTTAGGGATGAATTCTGGAAGAGGTTGGAACCCTAACTTGGAGAGAACATATCTCCTGGAATACAATGAATATGTGGATGAATTTTGGGCACAATGTTAATACAGATTTTATCTTTGGCCCCTGCAATTTTCAGCTCCTGATCCTTCACCAATATCGAAATATAGCGAATGTGCCAAAACATAGCAGTTTTAGTATTTAGGGTTTTTCTAGCTCGGGGTCAAACTAGGGTTTGACTTTCCCAGAGATTCACCCAACCAAAAAACTTGATCCAGGTCTCTAAACTTCAGTTTTGATAAGGAGAAAAATCCTATGTTGGTCTCACTCAAAAATTCATCTTCTGTAGAAAGCCCTAATTTCCACAACGAAAATTGAAAATGCTCGGAATCGAATTTCGCTTCGACAGAACGATGCACCCTTCAAAGGAGAGTCAGCCTAGCCTTCTTTTGCTGATTGATTGTGGAGAGAGAACCAAAAATAAGAATCCATAGCTTCTTTAACTTGTGAAAGCTTCCTTATTCAAGTTAGCTCTGATACCATGCTAAATTTTCATATGCTTAACTAAGACATAAGTATATCATTTCGTTTTTCATAATAAAAGCATATAAAACAGGATCACTGAAAGAAATAGTATCACAAGAACAACACAGATTTAGCCTGGGAAAATCCCTAAGGGAAAAACCCAGCAAAAGCTTCCTCAATATAGATGCCCCAAAAGGGAAAAAGGTAAAACCAACAAGGAGATCAAAAACATGATTCTCCTCCTTCTCTAGCAACTCCTCTCCTCCACAAGTGCGCTATTCCAAGTGAGTGTGTGTGTCACAAATGAGGAGCACTACACCTCTATATATATATTCATCCATTTACTTAAAGTTTACTCAATCAACATGTCGGCTTAAGTTAACTCATGTAGGCTAGAGTTACACATGTAGGCTCAAGTAACCACACTGGGGTGCTGATGACCCACCTTTACAAATAGAGGGGACTACCTCATGACTCTTATTAGTTCTTCCGATTAGGAGCATCGGGGTACAATGTAATACAAGTGGTTCTCCCGGTTGGACTATCGGGGACCACAAAAGATACATAAAGAATATTCTTCGAAGTTACAATATTTCAACACAAATTGGCTGTTTCGCTTAGACCTTCAACAACTTGGTGGTCAAAAGGCTTGTTTTTATTCACCTGCTTTCTCAGGGAAACCATATGATGGTGATCATCATTTACCCTTTGCTCCTTTTGAAATTCCATGCTTTCCAACAATTTTTCTATAAACACCAGAGTACCTTTATTTTTGAAAATAAAAGAACCAACTTTGAGAGGGAACTTGATATTTGAAGATTTCTTAAAAACCATAAAGTGTTCTTCTTCTGAATGTAATCTTTGTCTCGTAAACTCCAATACAAAAATTCTGGGAGTAAGGAAAGAAGGTAACCTATAAGGTTCTCCAGTAAAACCATATATTCTTAAAACAGTGAAATCCTTATACAGAAACCAATCTCCGACTCTATCCTTAGGTGAGGATTGCATCATGTTTTTCATCTCTTCCAATACCCGGGGTAACATCTCATCAAACAACATCTTGTATATTTTTGACATGATAGAATTTGCAAATTCAAACATGTTGATTTTCTTGGGCAAATTTGAGGAGAAGATGGTATTTAAAAAATGCAATTTGGTGACGTTCGAACACAGCAACATGTTCAGTAAATAAATCTGAAACTTGAAGAACCTGACCTTTGGAAACTGACTCAATCGAAGATGTATAGCTTCTACTAAGTACTCATCTAAACTGAGTACATGTACTGACTGAGACTCAGAACTTAATGAACTTATTTTTAATAGAAATCCCAAAATGACATCATTTACATGACAATCATCATCTAGACCCAAAACTTGACAGATTAAGGACACAATTAACTGAACTTCATATTTGAAAATATGAACAGGATAGGGCAGAAAGAGACTGTCTAGTGATTGACCATTTTTAAGGATACTTGAGAAGAATTTACAACGGACCTCAGTTTCACAATTTTTATATACCTCGGCTAAAACGGAGTCATTTACAGGTTCATGACTATGAGGGTAGTTATCAGGAAAGTTCAGGTTTTCACGGATGACCTTGGAATCAATTTTACACAGTATCCTAGACATAGACTGACTTACCATAACTCTATGTGAAGAAGAATAATTAACTGCGCACCATTCTACGAACTCGAGAAAATGCAGGGTCTGTTCAACAGTAAAATAATATAAAAATGATTTACATGCATTTAGGATATCATTACGCTGCAAATTGTACTGCCATAACCTCTCTTTGCTAACTGATACACTTCCCACAGAAAAAAAAGGGTCACACACTCCTCTGTCTCTATCGACCAGGTATTCTTCTTTATCATCCAAAATATGACTAAACCCTTGCAAATCTTTTCCTTTGTCCATAATTCAAACAACAACGGTAACTAGGTGGATGAATTTCGGGCGTCCAAGACTTACCTGTTATTGTGACTGTGTGTATTCGAGATCGACTGTTGAGATTGGCGAGCACGCAGGTCCTTTTCATTCGTCCGGTACCAATAAAAAATAATTCTTAAACAAGTCAGCTTTGTTTATATAGGACCCCACTCCGAAGATCCCCTTTAGTGGTTTCCACCAAAGCAATTTTGCCCACAGAATGCACCACAAGTTGCCGCGTGTACTAGTTTTTGCATTCCGCTACCAACTTTTTTATCCAACCACCATGCAACTTCCTACTAAGGATTCGTCAACGACCGTTGATATATTTCACCTTTATTTCCCAGCCGTCGAATGAATCGACATGTACCCTATTCTGTCGAGCTCCTTTGTTTTATCAAACATGCAAGTCTATGGGGCGGAGTTCACAATGACTGTTGATTTCATTGAGCCAGATCGGTGCCTGTTGATCTTCACGTCTCATCGAACACCCGCATGTCCTTATCTTTCTCTCATATTCATAAGGCGGACACATTATAAGCCATCGATCTTCATTTCCTTGCTTTACATCGTTGGATTATGTGGTAATTCATCACTTAATCACCCTTTGCCATACCTTTATACCATAATATTTAACCAAAGTTTTCAAACAACCATTATTTCTTCTTTACCATGGTCTCTTCGAGCCTCTACTAGGTAAGGGTGTTAACAACTGGCTCCATCTGGGGATGATATCCTCCCTGCGAGGTATCAAAGAACTCGTAGACCAGGTGCCTGTCTTTAATCTTTCACAGTAACTTCCAGAAAACTTATCTTTTGTTTTTCGTAAATATACATTTTTTATTTTTTATTTTTAAAAGGAATGGCATGCCTCCTAAATTTTAGGGCCTTCACTGTGGGATTCAAACACACTCGACCTACCACCCGTATCGACTTGTAAAGAAAATAAATATTTACAGGCTTTAATACAAGTTTCACCCTCCTCCTTAGGACAGGTAATGTTTTAGGTACCTTCCATTTACAGGGTTACTTTCCAGAGGAACCCCGTTCGGATATTCTAACAGAAGTGCATTTTGTCCTCTGTATCCAGCAAAAACATAAGGACCTACCCACATATGATCAAATTTCCCATGTTTGTCTTCTTTAGGAGCATCCCACTTCAAAACCAAATCATCAATCTGAAACTGTTCTTCTTTGATTCTTCTGTCAAAAGTAATTTTCATTTTTTCTTGATGTAACTGGACCTTGTCATAAGCCTTATTCCTTCGCTCTTCCAACTCAACAATCTGATTTATACTCCTTTGCATGTGATTTGGTTCTTCCTGCTGATCCTAGAAATATCTCATAACTAGAACACCTAACAACGCTGGAAAAAAAACTTCGGTTCCATACACCAGTTGGAACGAAGACATGCCGATTGCTCTTTTGGTACTAATTCGATCAGCCCATAGAGCATACTTGATATTGGTGTGCCATGACTTTTTATTATCTTCCAACAGCTTCCTGATGATCCTTACCAAACTTTTGTTTGAAGATTCAGCTAACCCATTTCCTTGCGGATAATAGGCAATTGAATGATTGAGACTTATGTGATATTTGTGACAGAAATCAATCATTTTCTTGGATTTAAAAGAAGCTGCATTGTCTGTTACTATTCTTCTGGGGAATCCGAAACGAGCCAATATGTTTTCTTCAAGAAAATCCATGATTACTGTTTCAGTGGCTCTTCTGGTGGGGATCGCTTCAATCCATTTAGTAAAATAATCTGTAGCCATCAGAATCCATTTGTGTTTCCCTGACGAATTAGGGCTGATTTCTCCAATAAAATCTAGAGCCCACTGTTGGAAAGGAGCTTCTATTGTGATTGGATTTAAAGGAAAAGGAAGTACCTTTCTCTTACCATCAAAAATTTGGCATTGATGACATCTGTTGGTTTCCTTATATACATATGAAAATAACATTGGCCAATAATAACGTTCTCTTAGAATTTTGTTTGCAGTCACCTTCCAAGAATGATGTCCTCCACAATCTCCCTTATGAAATTCTTTGACTGTTTGTTGAGCTTCATTCTCTAAGAGACAGTTTAGTAACACACCTCCATGATCCTTCCAATAAAGATACCTATTTATAATACAAAATTTGGCAGCTTTCAATTTTATGGATCTCGCTGTTGACTTACTCAATCCTTCTGGTACTTGTAAATTTCGAAGGACGTAAACAATATCAGAATACCATGGGGATGCCACAAAGTCAGCCACTACTTCGACTTCTATATCCAACTGATTAACCCGGTGAGATAGGAAATTAATTTTCAAAGCCTCACAGTTTGAATTAGCCATCATCGTTTCTAATCCTTGTCCTTTAACAAACTTAGTAGGCTTTATCTCTATGTCGTATTCTAGTAATGTAGCTATCCATTTTTCCCTTCTGCCTTCTGGATCAAGTTGTGTCAAGATTCCTTTTACTGCAGCCGTTGGAACATGTGCAATTATATGTGAATGTAGAATATATACTCTGAAATCCTTCAATGCTTTAACTAAAGCATACACTTTCTTCTCCATGATATCATATTTCAGTTCCCCATCCCTCAGCATTTTGCTAAAAAATTCTATGGGCTGTTCCAAGTTCTCATTATTCTTCTGCAATAAAAATGATGCTATAGTATATTCTGAAGCATATGAAAATACTGAGAAATATTTGGTAAAATCTGGACTCACCAACACAGGATCATCTGATATTTCTTTTTTTATTTCCCAAAAAGAATTTCTAGCTTCAGCATTCCATTTCACCTCATGACCCTTCTTCAACATATTTGTGATATTCATTAGGATCTCAGCAAAGCTTGGCACAAACCTTCTTAAAAAATTCACCTGCCCCAAGAATGACTGTATTTCTTTCTTACTCCTAGGTTCTCCTACTTTCAAAATTGCACTCACCCTTTCGGGATCAATTTTTATTCCATCCTTGGATATTATATGGCCCAACAACTTTCCTTCTTCTAATGAAAAATTGGATTTCTTAGGATTCAATGATATACCAAACTTTCTCTAGATGATGTAAATGTTCTCTGTCAGATTTTGAATAGACTGTAATATCATCCATGTAGATTACCACAAAATCCCCAATTTCTCCTGCAAAAGCAATGTCCGTAGCTCGCTGGAAAGTAGCTCCTGCATTCATTAAGCCAAAAGGCATCTTTGCATACATAAAGGTGCCCCAAGTTGTAGTAAATGCAGTTTTCTCTTGATCTTTAGGTAATACCTTGATCTGATTATAGCGAGAAAAACCATCTAACATTGAAATTATTTCAGCTCCAACTACTTTCTGCAATATATGGTCCATATTTGGCAAAGGATAATTATCCTTCATAGAAACTTTGTTTAAATTTTGGAAATCTATACACAATCTTATTTCTCCATTCTTCTTTCTAACAGGAACCAATTTTGCAACCCACTTTGAAAATATTAGAGTTACAATGATCTTGGCATCAAATAACTTCTTAATTTCCTTCTCAATAATAGGAAGCAACTTAGGGTTTATCCTTCTGAGCTTCTGTTTGAAAGGTTTCTCCCCAGGCTATATAGGAATAGTATGTTGTATGATAGATGTATCATACTCCTTAAGGTCCTCATAACTCCAAGCAAATACATTTGTATATTTTTTCATTAATTTCACATATTCTTCTTTTTCTTTTTCAGGCAATTTCTTGGATAATTTTATAATCTTAGGATTCTCTTCAGTGCCAATATTCCTATCTTCAACAGCATTCTCAACAGGTTTTACCTTGGGGTTCTTAGCCACATCATTTTGATCAAAAAAAATTTCTAAAGGAATTAAACCCCTTGGTATGCAATTATTTTTTAATTGAATAATATCCTTACCTCCTAAGGTTCCCTTCAACTTTTCAGCGCCTTCCTTTTATTTGTCAAGTTCTTCATCATCTTGAAAGTTCTCACCATCATCATTTTCAGTGTCAATATGAGTGTTTACAAATTCTCCTGATAATTCCAAAAATCTTCTGATCTGCAGGTCATTTTCAAATACCTGCCAATATTTAGAATTGCCAGGAATAGATGGTCTATTTACAATATCCACTTGATATTCTTTCTGACCAGCAATAGGGGTTTTGAATTTTCCAACAGCTACTTCTAGAGAATCTGCCACCATATTTTCATGCCTAGAAACCACTTGAATCGTGTGCTCCATGAAAAAATTGCTAATCATATTCCACACTTCGTTCCTATAAGCCCTCATCCGAGGATGCCTTGTTTGATAACTGTCATTCACTTGGTTTATCACTAATTCTGCATCTCCTAAAACTTTTATCCTTTGTGCTCCTAAGTCTTTCAAAGCATGCAACCCCAGTAATAAAGCTTCATATTCTGCTACATTATTGGTGCATTCAAATGTTAATTTATATGATACAACTTTGAAATCCCGAATAGGAGAAATTATATACACACCAGCCCTAACACCTATTTTTGCAGCAGATCCATCAAAGTGCATAGTCCATAAAACTTCCCTTTTTTGTTTTGCCTCCAAAGCATCTTGTTCCTTCATCTCTTCTTTTTTATCTTCTTCAGACTTCTCCTGTAATGTGGCTTCTAGATCACATGGAACAGTATCATTAAAAAAAATAGAAGACCCCAAATCAGTATGAACAACATATATATGATGAACTTCAGGTTTATCTTGACTGCTCACTACATAAGGAGTCATTCTTTCACTATACAACCTTCTGCTCCCATCTTGAACAGGAATCGTAGCATATGACAGATCCATCTGTAAAATACCTTTTAACTTCGAGGTCCAAGATATTGACAACAATACCCCAAATTTAGGTGGAATATCTGCTACTACCACATCCATGACTATAGTTTTATATGGAAACTTGTTCAGAGTCACTACCATATCTTTGATCAAACCAAGGCATTTTAGTCTTCTAGAGTCAAAAGAATACAAATCTTTATAGGGCCTTGTCACTTCTAGTCCCAAACTTTCAACTACTCCCTTCTGCATTAAATTATGTGATGCTCCAGAGTCTAACATAGCATTATGGACCACCATATCATGCACATTCAAACTCAAATAGAAAGGAGGGACCTCCTCATTCTCTAAATTTTCAACCTTTGACCCAAATGAAATAGCAGGATTATCATCATTCAACTCTAAAATATCAGATTGCTATTCCCCTTGACCTTTGATCATTCTTGCTATGGTGTCTCTATATTCATTGTTTCTCAACAACTCGTTAAATGGAATAGAAATTTTTAACTTTGAAAGATCATTTTGCAAATTAAAATTGGAACCATCCCTTTCTACATCAATTGGGGCCACTTGCTTCATTCTTTTATCTCTTTGTACCTCATTTTCAGCTTCTTTATTTACAAGAGACTCTTTTTGCATTTCTTTTCCCTTTTCTACATTTAGGGAACTCATGGAAGGTTGATTTGGGTTTTCCTTCCCTTTATTTATAAAAACCTCCCTGTTTCCCAATCTGATTTTCCTTTGCACATCATCCATAGCATGTAAATAACCCCTTTGGTATTGTTCTGTCTCCTTTCCAAACTCCTCATTTCCACCTTCCTGTTTAAACATGTTATGTTCTTCTTCATTAAGATATACCTCTGAATCCAGCTCTCCAAAAAGATGAATTTCATTTTCAGTAGGATCCTCTTCATTAGCAACATAATTCTCAGGAAACGGTGATCGAATTTGTTGTTCTTCCTGATTTCTTGGGTTTCTTATGTTTCTCTGCCTATTTTGTGGAGGAACAGGAGGATTTGGTCTTCTAAAATTGGGGTTCCTAATTTGTGGGTCGAATTATTCTCTGTTGAACCCCCTATTGTCCATAGTTAATTTGTCCATCAACTTTTCCATCATTTTCAACATCATTTCAAATTTGACATCATTAGTAGAAGAAGCAAAAGGAAAATTTTCATCCTTTTTCCTCCTATCAATATCTTTATGTTTCATTTTTCCACTTGCCATCATATTTGCTTCTACTTCTAAAGCATTCGTAAACATTGCAGCAAGAGTCGTTTATTTTCTCTCCCTTAATGAAAATGCAAAATCATTATCAAAGGATCCAGCATAATGTAGTTTGGCAGCAGCTGTAGAGGGTTTTATATCTTCTGGGATAGAATTATAAACCCTCATGAACCTGCTGGAGAATTCATGGACTGATTCAAAACCTCCTTTTTTTAGACTGCTATACTGAGACAAGAGCTGTAAAGGATTTTGTTTATCATCCCACCTATCTAGATATGCATTTTGGAAAGCTTGAAAATTCATTATAAACCCATCTGGCAAATATTTAAACCATTTCTTTGCCTCTCCTGATAAACTTTGGGCAAAAAACCGTATTTTAACATCTAGATAATCAACTTCTTCTAAGTCGATGAAATCTTCAAATTTGGCAACATGGTGCTTTGTTGTTATGTCACCCTCTCCATCAAACAAAGGAATTCTTTGGGAATAATTCTAAGGAAGGTCATGTAATAAGGCAGGCAAACGCAAGGGTGCAAATCTGGCTGCCATTGGTCTTGGTGGGTTTAAAGGAACTGAAGGCTTTTGAGTATTTTGACAGGCAAATATTTCAATCTTTGTAGTTTGTTGCAAATCTCTCCAGAGGGAATCTAGAAAATAAGATTCTAATCTACAGGAATCAAACTCAGTATTCTTCAGATCAGACTCAGATTTAGTTTTCAACAAACTCCTTCCAACATTAACTTCCCATTCTGGATCAATAGGAGAATCTTGAGAAGATGATGCACCAAACAAAGGAAAACCTAACTTTTCTTTATCTTTTCTCTTAAATAACTTTTCCGGGTATTCAAAACTTTTTAAAACTCTGGTATCAAAATTACCTCATGTATGTCTTCTCGAATCCAAAATGGCTCCTTAGGATTTGAGAAAGGTTTTACAATGGAGTCGCCAGGGCAAATATACAACCTTTTCTACTAACAAAAATTCATTTTTACCCACATAAATATTTATTCAACTATGTCGTTCTCCCCAGGGAAGATGTGCACTTTCGATCCCCGGCAACGACACCAATTTGTTAGCACTCAGAATGTACCCAGGTTGCAAAGGTAAATCCCGAAGGTAATAACAAAACCACTTTTAGAAAGAAAATGGTGTTTCTTTCCAGAGAGGGATCTCTCAAATACAGATTTAACGAGGCCAGATATAACTCAACACTCAAAGATTGTATAAATGGTTGGAACAACAAGTAACCATTTGGAAATGGAGTCACATATACATAAAGATATCACAAAGACATATGCATGAGATTTTGTCAAAGGCAAGATAATCATTCCATCAGAGTTATTCATTTAGTTCGGATGAAACAAAACAGACAATGAAACAGTCCATTAATACAGAGCATCAAAGATGAATTCTATATTAACTTTAGTAGAAAAATGTATAAAATATATGAAACGATGATCAGAGCATAAACAATATGAATTCTAACCATTCAACACTATGCTTCAGATATGAAGAAAAACAGAATGAAGTATTGCACTGGAAAAACAATCATAGAAAAAGAGAAATACAAACTACAATGTAAATGACATAGAAATCTCTGATAACTCTTATGCATTCACTTTTTTATTCAAAAATATACGTCTTCAAAGAAACATTCAACAACAATATGGGTTCCAACCCCCATCATATAAAATATATGCACTTATATACATAAAATCATTTCATCTTCCAAGAAGATTTATAACTGAATAACCGGCTTAACAAAGTCTTGTAACTATATTCCTAACTCCTAGGAATAAACTACTAGCTTCCATCCTAATAGATCATTAAGTTAAAATCAACTCGGTAATATGGCCTCGTCCAAGCAGCTCCTCAGCGTGCAACACCTATCTTCGAATGAAGGATATACTTCATTTTTCTGAATCTTTCTATGGCTCTCCATTTCTCCACGCTTGGAATATCATATTTGATCATCTCATGAATGGACACCTCCAGCTCGATGTAAGCTTCATAATACACCTTAGGCAACCTTCCCCTGATGATTATGAATTTCTGTAGTATCTCAAAATCTTCCATCAGCTTATCCATGATGACTTTCTCTATCAGCCCTTTTTCCAAATCATCAAATTTGGAATGATCCATGTGGCTTTGTACCAATAGGTTGTGATAGTGCTCTTGAGAAAACATTCATCCCTCTTCATCCCAAAAGGAAGGAAGCCCGTCTTCGAATAGTTCTTTGAAAGCCTGTTTGAAGTCATTAACCTGTGAGATCATTTCATTAGCTTTGTCCTGGACTGCCTTCATTAGATGATGCTTATTGATAAACTTTTTGGCCCACAGTACCATTGCTATCATGTCCTTTACTCCTATATCATGCAGCTTTTGGTATGTTAATGAATTTAAGAAGTTTAACGCATTGTGGGCTATGGAAAGGGGTTTCCTCTCCATAGTTTCATTTTCTATTTTCAGTCTTTGATTGGCCAAATTGATCAATATGATTTGATCATCAATGTAGTTCAAGTAATACCTGAATTTAGTAATTTCTACGGATAATCTATCCCAAATTATGTGCTTTGATCCCTGGAGAGGACCCTTTCCTATGTTTCTTTCTTTCAATTCATTAAATTTCTTCTATAGCTGATTTCTATCTTGCAATATTTTATTTTTATTTTCAGTAACTTTGGCCAGCTCAGATTTGAATTTTTCATTTTCTACCTTTAATTCTCTTATTTCTTCATCTTTCAAGCTGACCTGGGACATGGGAACAGTAAGTCATCTACAGAAAAATCATTTTGGTTTCTCAATATTCACAATGGACAGGTCTTCATCAGTACGAGTCTGGCTCATCAATTCCTCCATAATCTCTTTTTCATCGTTTTGGTCCTTTTTTAGCAGGAAGATTTGTGCTATTATCTCATTACGCTCTGTTTCCCATTTGTCTTTTTCTTCTTGTAATTTGACAGCTGTTCCTTTATGATCCATCATCTCCTGGTGAATCTTGTCCTTCTCTTCTTGTAATGCCAATAATTCATATGATTGAACATGTTCTGTACTTGGGATCTTCAACCTTTTCTTCAAAACCTAGAGGGCGTTGTCCTTTTCTTCCAGAAGTCTTTTGATTGCCTGGGTGTTATCTCTTTCATTTCCTGAGCTGATAATGTCTGCTTGTAGCTTTTTAATTTGAATGGAATTGGCCTTATTTTCAACTTTCTCATGTTTTAACTGAACTTCTAACTTGTCTACCAAAATTTGTAACTTATTAACTCTCATCATAGCATGCAATAAATCTAAATAAATAATGTCACCTGTTTGCTTATGTAACTGTATTTTGTATGGTACACTAATCTTGTCCAATTTTACCTCCATTTCTGACATCTTCTTATCACTTGCCATGGCCAATTTAAAAGTATTTATTTCTATGTCCCTAGTAGAAATCAAGGAAGTTTTTGGATTATTAAAACTCCTCACCCGCGAGAGTAGATTCCTTGTCTCTTCTAGGGACTGCTTTCGCTTCTCCACATAAATGGCCATGAGCTCCTCTTTGGACTTGAAAATTGGGCTTGATTCTGAATTGTCTACACCTTTAAAAGAAAACGGATTCACCTATACAGCTTTTGTAGGGACCAAAACAACTCTTTTTAAATCATCTAAAATAACTTCACTTAAAGCTTTATCATTTTGAAACAACCTGGCCTTTTTATGTGAATCGTTCTCATCCACTTCCATGCTTTCAAATTCATAAAGACTCCTTTTAACCGAAATATTAGGACCATCTATCACTTGAGATACTACAATCGGTATAGTACTTGCATTTTCATCAGATCTTAGAATTTCCATAAAATGAAACAAATTGGCTGTCTCGCTTAGACCTTCAACAACTTGGTGGTCAAAAGGATTGTTTTTATTCGCCCGATTTATCAGGGAAATCATATGATGGGGATCATCATTTACCCTTTGCTCCTTTTGAAATTCCATGCTTTCCAACAATTTTTCTATAAACACCAGAGCACCTTTATTTTTTAAAATAAAAGAACCAACTTTGAGAGGGAACTTGATATTTGAAGATTTCTTAAAAACCACAAAGTGTTCTTGTTCTGAATGTAATCTTTGTCTCATAAACTCCAATGCAAAAAATATGGGAGTAAGGAAAGCAGGTAACCTATAAGGTTCTCCAGTAAAACCATATATTCTTAAAACAGTGAAATCCTTATACATAAACCAATCTCCAACTCTATCCTCAGGTGAGGATTGCATCATGTTTTTCATCTCTTCCAATACCCGGGGTAACATCTCATCAAACAACATCTTTTATATTTATGACATGATAGAATTTGAAAATTCAAACATGTTGATTTGCTTGGGAAAATCTGAGGAGAAGATGGTACTTAAAAACTGCAATTCGGTGACGTTCGAACACAGCAACATGTTCAGTAAATAAGTCTGAAACTTGAAGAACCTGACCTTTGGAAACTCGCTCAATTGAATATGTATAGCTTCTACTAAGTACTCGTCTAAACTGAGTACATGAACTGACTGAGACTCTGAACTTAATGAACTTATTTTTAATAGAAATCCCAAAATGACATCATTTGCATGACAATCATCATCTATACCCAAAAATTGACAGATTAAGGACACAACTAACTAAACTTCATCTTTGAAAATGTGAACAGGATAGGGCAGAAAGAGACCATCTAGTGATTGACCATTTTTAAGGATACTTGACAAGAATTTACAACGGACCTCAGTTTCACAATTTTTATATACCTCGGCTAAAATGGAGTCATTTACAGGTTCACGACTATCAAGGTAGTTATCAGGCAAGTTCAGGTTTTCACAGATGACCTTGGCATCAATTTTACACAGTATCCTAGACGTAGACTGACTTACGATAACTCTCTGAGAAGAATAATAATTAACTACACACCATTCTGCGAACTCAAGAAAATGCAGGGTCTGTTCAACAGTAAAATAATATAAAAATGATTTACAGGCATTTAGGATATCATTACCCTGTGAATTGTACTGCCATAACCTCTCTTTTCTAACTAATACACTTCCCACAGACAAAAAAGGGTCACACACTCCACTGTCTCTATCGACCAGGTATTCTTCTTTATCATCCAAAATACGACTAAACCCTTGCAAATATTTTCCTTTGTCCATAATTTAGACAACAAAGATAATAAGGTGGATGAATTTCGGGCATTCAGGACTTACCTATTACTGTGACTATGTGTATTTGAGATCGACTGTTGAGATTGGCGAGCATGCAGGTCCTTTTCATTCATCTGGTGCCAATAAAAAATAATTCTTGAACAAGTCAACTTTGTTTATATAGGACCCCACTCCGGAGATCCCCTTTAGTGGTTTCCGCCAAACCACTTTTGCCCGTGGAATGCACCACAAGTTTCCGCGTGTACTGTGGTTTGCATTCCACTACCACCTTTTGTCTCCAACCACCACACAACTTCCTACTCCGGATCCATCAATGACCGTTGATATATTTCGCCTTTATTTCCCAGCCATCGGATGAAGTGACACGTACCCTATTCCACCGAGTTCCTTTGTTTTATCAAATGTGCAAGTCTACGAGGCAGAGTTCACAATGATCGTTGATTTCATCGAGCCAGATCGGTGCCCGTTGATGTTCACGTCTCATTGAACACCCGCATGTCCTTATCTTTCTCGCATATTCATAAGGCGGACACATTATAAGCCGTCGATCTTCATTTCCTTGCTTTACACCATTGGATTATTTGGTAATTCATCGCTTACTCACCCTTTGCCATACCTTTATACCATAATATTTAACCAAAGTTTTCAAACAACCATTATTTCTTCTTTACCATGGTCTCTTCGAGCCTCTGCTAGGTAAGGGTGTTAACAACTAGGACTTGTCTGGTTTTTGAATGGCCCTGTCCAACCTTTGGCAACATGCCCTTGAATCTGAGATCAATTTGATCAAATAAGTCCATCCCCCACCTCCTTTTTCAGACACCATGTCCATTTACATGATGTCTCGTTCCACAGACACTCTTATCTTTTCCATTACCGATGACCCATTAGACTTGTCCCTTCATTGCTTTCTCAATGATGAAGAGGTACTTGAATCCTTAACCTCCCCAGAATACCCATGGGATGAAATGAACCATCGCTCGTTCTTCCTCTGCAAAGAACTTATGTCCTAGTCTGACCCATTTTCCATGGAAACAAAATATTTCATCTTGGGAAATTTGAGTGGTTCAAGAATCCCATCCCAGCACTAGATGCCTTTGAACAAGGGAATATGGCCATCAAAATCAACATCTCAACCAATCCTTAGATTGTTGAAGAAATCATGCTGGGAGCATCTTGCTCCCCAAGAAGAAGTTGCTTCCTACAGAGCGCGCTTCCAAGAATTTCGTGACATCTTTTCCTAGTACTACTTGGAGATGACTGGGTTGAATCCATCCATTATGGAACAACACATCAACACATGGCCTCATGTGGCCCCTATGTGCCAAAAGTGATGACCAATCCACCCCTTCAAGGTTGGCGCGGTCAAATTTGAAATCAAGAAGCTGCGCACAGCCGGCTTCATTTACCCCATTGCGTACACCACTTGGGTTTCAAATCATGTTCCCGTGAATAAAAAATAGGGTACCATCCATGTTTGCACATAATTCAGAAATATAAATTGGGCATGTCCAAAAGACAAATTCCCAACACCCTTCATCGATCAGGTCATTGATACGTGCGCCGGACATGAGGTCTTTTCCTTCATGGATGACTTTTTTATATATAACCAAATCCAGATGCGGAAAGAAGATCGTTACAAGACTGCATTCACAACCCCATGGGGCACATTCGCATATCAAGTAATTCCCTTTGGATTGAAGGATGCTAGAGCCACCTTCCAATGTGTTTGACACACTATTTTCATGACTTCATCCACATCATGTTGGTCTATCTTGACAGCCTCATTGCACAGTCACAAGAGTAGGTACAACACATGGATGAATTGCGGCAAACCTTCATGAGATGCCGCCAGTACAAAATCCACTTGAACCCTTTCAAGTGTGTTTTTCATGTCCCAATGAGCCATCTCCTAGGGTTCATAGTGTCACACAAAGGAATGACCACTGACCCCTTGAAAGTCCAAACCACTTTCCCTCTAACATCACCTATTTAGTGATGTGTATTTCATATTGTAATATAGTCTTGTTCATTTTTTGTTTTACACATATTTTTTTTTTAAGTGAGTCTTATGTATTGTTTCCTTCATTGCTCTAGATGGATCCTACCTCAAATTAGTACAGTGGGTTTGCTGACGGAGCAAGCATATGGTCTCCAAACCTCTCCTTGGCTACATGGGTCATCTACTCCCCGTCGCATGAGTTGATCCATATCGACGGAATATGCATGGGTAGTGCGACCAACAACCAAGATGAATATGATGGTGTTAATGGACTCTTGGCCATCATTCTCCAGTTGGGAATTTGTCATTTTGATGTCTTCTTAGACTCCCAGCTGCTTGTATCCCAGTTGAACAACTACTACTAGGTATGTGATCCCTGCCTCTTTAGAAAATTCCTGCGCACTAAACAGATGGTGAGAACATTTGAATCCATCACATTCACACATGTTCCCAGAAACATCAATAGTGTAGCGGATCAAATGGCTAATGACATTCTAAATTGGCACATTCATAATCACATATAGGAAACATACAAACACAACACCATGCATCATCATACATAAACATGCATACACATGTAAAAATACATCACATAGGCATTTCATTTCACGTCATCATAAAAAGACTCACATATAAAACCATAAAAAGCACATCCATGTGCGTAAAAAATATATATAGATAGATAAATCACATGTCCAAAATATATTCAGTACAAAATGAGAAACCACATATGCTTTCTCAGCTGAATATACATAGCGATGCAAAAAATCCTAAGTGCACCAATGCACTAGGGGCAACCCCACTAGCTGCTAAGTTGACTCAGACTCGTCCTCATCGTCTAGCTTAGTATCATCATCATGATCTTCCTTAGAAGGCTCATCTTCCTCTGTAGGAATATCCCCTCGTGTTTCCTGACAAAAGTAATCACAAACCATGACCATCCTCCTCATCATAGACGTCCACTCTAGAGGCACACTGTGAATGGCGGCGATCAACTCATTGTCTAAATTATGCTAGCCATCATCAAATATCCCCTCAAATAGCCGCTCCAAGTGTGGAAACATAGTCTGTGCCTCCTGTCCTACCCTACGAGGGTTCCCCGCAAGGACCGTCGCCTCCACAATAGCGACCACCCTCCTATGATACCTGGGCGACGAGAGAGGACCAATATCTTCATACACAAACAAAGAAATGATCATTATATACATATAATCATATAACTATCAATTAGCTCAACTACACTATGTATAAACAGGAAAACAAAAGCATCACACATACATAACAGTTGGACCCCATGCCTGGTCTGGATCTTGGTGAATCTCAAGGTCCCCATAATAGTCCATACCAACATAAGGGTACTCCTCAATAACCAATGGGAGCTAGCACCACTACTCAAGCAACTCCTCGATGAAGAAGTGGCCCACTCTACCACCATCGTCTCATACTATAATCTAGCACCATTTGTGCATTCGCGGCTCCCGCGGACCACCATCCCGCACTTTCGAATGCGGATGTAGAGTAGGTACTTTCTCAAAAAAGAAAGCACATAAGAAGTACCCAAAAAAAATCCCCCCAATATTCCCTCACATTATTCAACGGATGGAAAACAACTAGAAGGTACATCTGGGACCACCCATAGTAAGTGCCCCCATGGAATGCTCTACTATCTACAATTGTCATCCAGATATATTTTGACTCCCTGTGGAGCCCAAGATGCACAAAAACATAGTAGCAATAGCCCATGTCGACACATCCTCAATGTCACATGTTAGAATGTGTGAACCATTCACATAGACATTTGTGTAACAATGTCTCTCACATAGCTCCTCCAATGTCCCCCCATGAGACAGTACTCACGCCAAGTCACCAACATAGGGAGTCCAGTCAAAAAGTATACGTTCAACAGCATGTTGTCCCTGGATCATGAAGGCCTCATCCCCAATGTAACACCATGGTTTTGACCCGATTGCATTAAATGTACATGATGTATATATTGTAATGAATCGTGGTGTGGAGCTAAGGGGAAAAGCCCCACCATTGATTTAGTTGTGTTATGTTTCGCTGAATGGAATCGTTGCCGATGGTTTATCATGGTATACGGAACATAATAGTTTTGGCATCATGTAATTATGCTTTTAATTAAATAAGCCCAACCTAGCTATGTTCACTGCAACCATATTGAAAAAGGCATGATTTTCCTAAGGATAAGGGAAGGGGATTGTTAAAGCTTGATCCCATGGGGGAAAAGCCATGTGTCACCACTCTTTTTGTTTTTCTCACCTTCCCTTGTCTCATCCAACCACCACTTTAATTTTTTGTTGATTAGTTGGGGTAGTTATTGCTGGGGAGTGGAGTGTGGCAGGATTGTCAGTCCTTGCCCACATGCACACTCCACTAGCGGGTTGACCCTCACGATGGAAAAAAATACTACCCCATCACTCCATCTGGACTCTTCATGATTCCATTTGCTCCACGACTGCATTGGACATCCTCCAACTCTCCCAATCTTGTTGATCCGACGCAGAGGCGTTTTTCTCACCTTCACGCACCGATTGGGAAAAACTATCGATTGTTTTGGCTGTTCATTTTTCCTCACATAGATTGAAGATAAAAGGGACTCGCGATTCTATGTGTGGGGTTCGGTTCTCCTTCCTCTCACTGATGGTTTGTCTATGGATACATTTTCCCTCCCACTCATGTACAGAGTCTGTCCAATTTCCCATTGTGGAACTGTGAAATGTCTCTATGGTTTTTCATTGTGATATCGGCTATTGTTCTTCCCTTGGTCAGTGTATGCTACGAGTACGTACATTATGTTGGCTGCGTTTTCCCTCATGTATAGATTGGGGGTCTGTCTTCCTCCCCATTGCGGTCTGTGTAAGTTTTTCCATGGCTTCATTGTTGATTGTCTGTTGTGGTTTTCACTTGTTGATCGTTGGTCGTGGTCTCTTTCATGTTTGAGCTATTGTAGGTTATTGTGGAATTGTGTTGGCCACGATAGGGCCAAGAATGATCAAGGTGTTGATTTCTCCTATCCAATATGTGGATCACTTGTCTAGCTGCATGCATCCAGTGGTTGGTCTTCAGACTATATTGGGGTGGTGATGAGGGCCTGATTTGCTTGACAAACCTAGTGGGTTTCAAAACTACATAGACAGAACTAGAGGGCTGGCTTTATTCTACCCAACCCATGAATAGCATTGGAAGGGAGGTCAGGGCCTGAGGGACTGTGTAGTAGAGAAAGGACTAATTTACTTGTTTTGGGTGTGTGTGGGTGTCCTATAAGTTAGGATAGTTCTAGTGTAGGTGTCCTTAGCTCTTCAATGAGCTTACCAGCTTAGCATATATCCTTTCCCACCTCCTGGATGGCCTGATAAACCCAACTGTGTTGTCTTGGCTGAATTGTGTACCCTTGAATGTTTTGTTTATACTTGGCTATGTGTAAGCCTGCTTGTTCCTTATTCCTTGGGGAATCATGCCCGACTCGGGGGTGGTAGCGTTGCTGAGAGATTAAGGAGCACACTGGCCTATGGTTGGGTGGAACGTTGCAGTGACGTACTGGTCGTGGGACAACTCTTATAAGTATTCTTGAATAATCTATTTTGCAATCATATTTACTGTCAATAAATTACGATGATGGACATGTTGAATTTTGAATTGCATGTTTTGCTTCCTCTATGTATATGAATGATTATGAATCTTAGTATGCAGTACATTCAAGCATTCAGGTTTTTATATGTATTTATATGTTCATGGGGCTAGTTACCCAAATGTTTGGTGTATGGTAGTGTCCTCTTCACCTGTTGGAGGGTCGAGGAAGTTACAGTGTGGTATCAGAGCTCACAGGTTGCAGCAAGGGCTTGAATGGGCCATGAAGATGCAGTGACAGAGCCAATGTTATAGCATGGGCCTAAATGGGCCATGAAAGATCAATTAGCAGAGGAAGGTTGCCTTCTGCCCAGCAAATATCAAAAAAATTTCAAAATTTTCTAAGTGAACCATCAGCCCATTGGGAGACTAAGTGTGAAGCTCTTCCAATGAAGCGGAGAGCTAGTTGGAAGACCATCCGACATAAAACAGTCGAAAGAAAAATTGCATAAATTTTTCTAAGTATTCGTTGGCCAGCAGAAAAGGTTAGAGGATTTAGGAGCCACGGTTTTAGTGGAGAACAGCCGAAGACCACCAAACAGGCAGGCCAATTAGTCTCAATATCCTCCGATATCGAATGTCGGTGATCGGCGAATGTTATAGGAAGGGAGAGCTGATACAGCAGGAGGTCCCTGAAGTAATTTTTACCGTAATGTTTTAAGTGCTCGTCGGGCCATCGATGAAGTCTAGTATATTGATTGGCAATATTTAGAGGATGTGAGCATCGAAACATCGACGGAAAATACAAGAAGGATAGTTTATGAAACCACCGAGAGTTGGTGGAGTCGCCATCAGTGATGACTGAAAATATTTGAAAATTTTTTCTAAGTTAGACCATCAGTGATCGTCGATGAGGTCACCGAAACGACATCGTCATTGATGAAATTTAGTTCTTTGGGGAGCCGATGCGGCAACATGAAGAAGAAAATTTTAAAAAAATATTGTATAAGTGTTGAGCCATCGGAGATCGGTGGATGTTAGTTGATGAAACCGCTGAAACGTCGGCTCACCTAGTAGTTCCCATCGGTGAAATTTAGAGGATGGAGCCATCGATGCGGTGGCTGACGTTGGAAGGTATTAGTTGTTTTGGTCACCAATGAACGACATCAAAAAATTTAGTTGATCGTGCGTCCGCTGTTGCAGATGCCTAAGAGACTATCCATCTGATAGAAAATGCATCAGATCGTCGATGCCATATTAATCAGTGCTTCTGATTTCCGATATGCCACCATCGGAAAACCTTAGTTGTTGAAGTTGTCGACACAGTGGATCCGTTCAGTGTTGGATCACCAAAACGTAGTGGTTAAAATGTCCAACGCCACAGTTGCTAGTTGCTCTGACCACCGATAGGGTTATGACCGCGGAAGACACAGGAAGTTTGTTGGACACCATTGCAGAAGCCTAGAAAACTAGCCGCTCGATGCATAGTGCACCCGACCATCGATGCAGCGCATAGAGTTGGTTTCCTCACTGATGCGGTAATGCTTAATGGTCGTAATCATCAATAAGGATCGAAATCCTAGACAACTACAGATATGACACGTCAGAGAAAAGTAGACAAATAGACCGTCGATGGATATCAGAAGAAGCTAGTGGTTTTGACCGTCAAAACATCAGAATTTTAGTTGGGATGAGACTCGATTTTATCCAAGTAAATTTTGGGTTTTTCCCAGTGGAATTTCTTAGCGATTTTCAAGCAGTTTTTCAACTATTTTTGGTGGATTTTCAACAGATTGTCAGTAAATTACAGGATTGACAAGAAGAAAGATTTTGTGTTTTAGAAAAATGGTTATTTTATGATTTTCCAGGAGAAGGTAAGTAGTTCTGATTTATATCAATATGTGCATCTAACAGTTTTGTGTTACTAACATGTTTGCAGAATCATAGTCACCCTCAAGAGTAGTATTCCAGGTAGATTAGTGTGGTAAGGCAAGTGATGGTTCAGTCATGAGAACCCATGATGGATATGATGCTCGAGATTCCTATGAGCATGCGAGGGATGCTATGGGAGAGAATGTTCGTAATGGAAATGATGACATAGAGTCTAATGGAAGGAGATTCCAAGAGACATCGTCAGATGTTGCAGCCACCATGGAAGCTTGATCAAGAAGAGAAACATCATTTGAATGCTGCCATGATGCAGAGTTTGACAAACTTGCAAAGAAAGATAGACTCTGGGCAGGGTATAGCAAGACTAGAAGGAAGTAAGAGAAATACTAGGAAAAGGAGAAGGGATTCTAGTGGGTCATCTGACTCTGAAGGATGCAGTGGGGATACAAGCTCATCTTCTCATGAAAGGAAAGGAAGGAGACACCATAGGGATCGCTCTCAGGATTAATTTAGGAAAGCTAAACCTCCTACATTTGATGGTGAGGTAAAGACTGGATAAGAGGCCGAAGCTTGGCTTCTTGGGATAAAGAATTACTTTCAAGTGCAGGACTATTCAGGAAACATGAGGGCAAGAGTTTCCATATTCAACCTGAATGGAAGAGCATCCATTTGGTGGTAACACTTCAAGCAAGTAAAAAGGATCAGTGAAAGGAAACTGAAGTGGAAACAGTTCAAGAAGTATTTCAAGCAGAAATACCCCTCTGACAGGTATTATGATGACAAGATTAAGGAGTTTCATGAGCTGAGATTGGGACAATAGACCATGGATGAATATGCCAATAAATTCTTGGAATTGTTGAGGTATGTCTCGTACATCAAAGATGAAAAAGTGAAGGTCCAGTGGTTTCTGAGTGGGTTACCTCAGTCTTACAAAGACAGAATTGAGTTTTATGAACCTAGAACTCTTGAAGAAGCAATAAGGAAGGTTAAGTATTTCTATGAGCAAAGCAAAGGTAAACCTGATTACCATAAGGCTTGGAAAGAGAAGAAGAATGAGAAGTTTGACCAAAGAAGGAAAGGTTTCAAACCTTCTAGACTTAGGAATCAACAGAAGCAACCATCCCAAGTTGTGAGTAATCTAGTTGGAGTGACAAGTGGAAAGCCTAAGGATCCACAACAAAATAAAGGACCACTCAAATGTTGGAAGTGTGAGGGACTCCACTTGCGTAGATATTTTCCACTCAAGAATGTGAGTGCAAGGCTAGATTACAGCATGCAAGAAGTAGAAATAGTGGGCCAAGTAGTAAGGGCATTCCCTAGAATTTATGAAGCACTAGAGGGCCACCAGGAAGATCACTAGTCAACTTTGGTTGAAGTTACAGGTAATATTGTTGAACAATCTATTTCTATTTTGATTGATCCCAGTTCTACCCACAGTTACATTACTCCTAGAGTAGAGGAGATTTATGATTTTAAGAAAGTGAAGCATAGGAAATCTTCGTTAGTTCAATTAGCCACTGGGATTAAGAGAAAGGTCAGTGAAGTGGTAGAGAAATGTCCATTGGTCATGGATGGATTGATCACTTGTGTAGATCTAAATGTTTTTCCGCTTGGTTCTTATGATGTTCTCATTGGAATGGATTGGTTAGAATCTCCTAGGGTAAGGCTTGACTGTTACAACAAGACTTTCGAATGTATGAATGAACAAGGAAACCCAGTAGTTGTGAAAGGTATTCCAAAGGTAATTTCAGTAAGGTAGGTTTCAGCAATGCAGTTAAAGAAGTTATGTAGGAAAGGTTTCCATTTGTATGCAGCTCATATTTTGGAGCCAACGGGAGATGGAACTCCTAGATTGGAGGAATATCAGGTGTTACAGGAATTTAAGGATGTATTTCCTAATGAGATTCTAGGGCTTCCTCCAAAGAGGGAAATTTATTTCACAATTGAACTTGTGCCAGGAGAAGCACTAGTGTCCAAGAAACCCTACAGAATGAGTACACCAGAGATGCTAGAGCTGAAGATGCAACTGCAAGAGTTATTGGAAAAGAAGTATATCCGACTGAGTGTGTCTCCTTGGGGAGCACCAATTATGTTTGTAAATAAGAAATATGGTACACTCAAGTTATTTATTGATTACAGGCAATTGAACAAGGTTATTGTGAAGAATAAATACCCTTTACCTAGGATTGATGACCTCTTTAATCAAATGAGAGGAGCAAAGGTATTTTCCAAGATTGACTTGAGGTCTGGTTACAATTAGGGGAGAATTAAGGATGAAGACATTCATAAGACAACCTTCAGAACAAGAGATGGACATTAAGAGTTTGTATTGGTACCATTTGGCCTCACAAATTCACCAGCTACATTTATGTGCATTATGAACAGTGTCTTTAGCAAGTATTTGGACAAGTTTGTTCTTGTTTTCCTTGATGACATTCTTGTTTATTCTAAGAATGAATATGAACATGAAGATATTTTGAGATTGACATTGCAACTGCTCAAGGAACATCAGTTGTATGCAAAACTGAGCAAGTGCGATTTCTATAGAGATAAAATTCAGTATTTGGGTCACATTATATCAGAGGATGGTATATTTGTCGACCCTAAAAAGATTGAAGCCATTATGAATTGTCCTACTCCAAGAAATGTGACAAATGTAAGATCTTTTATGGGACTTGCAGGATACGACCGGATATTCATTGAGGGATTTTCCAAGGTTGCACATGCCATCACTTCCTTGCAAAGGAAGGGGATAAAGTTTGAATGGACATCGAGGTGTGAAGAAAGCTTCCAGAAGTTGAAGAATCTTCTCACCAGTGCCCCAGTATTGAAAGTCGCAGATCCAGAGAAAGATTTTGCGATACATGCGGACAAGGGCTTGGAGGAGTCCTTATGCAGAACAACCACATGATATGTTATGAGTCGAGAAAGCTAAAGGATCATGAGAAGAACTATGCCACTCATGATCTAGAGCTTACATCCATAGTACATGCTCTCAAGATGTGGAGACATTACTTGATGGGTAAGATATTTGAGCTTAGGACAGACCATTGTGGTCTGAAGTATTTGTTTGATCAGCCTACTCTGAATGCTAGGCAAGTAAGATGGCTGGAGATTTTATGTGAATTTGATTTTGAAATCAAGCACATAAAGGGAAAATAATCTAAGGTATTTGGTGCGATAAACAAGAAGGTTTAGGAAATGCATGTGGCATCCCTTAGTATTTTCCAATCAGATTTGAGGCAGCAGATTGTTAATTGCACTGTCGAAGATGAATTATATGAGCCGGTAAAAGAGAAATTGCAGTAGCAAAGTCTTGAGAATAGGTATGAGGGATATAAATTGGAAGAAGATGGGATTATTACTTATAAAGGAAGAATTTAAATTCTAGATGTAGAAGATTTGAGGAGAGTTGTTATGGTTGAAATCCATCAAACTTCGTATTCTGGTCACCCATGATACCAGAAGACGATTGCTACTGCCAAAAAGCAGTACTTTTGGCCAAGAATGAAAAAGGACATGGCTGAATACATTTTGAGGTGGATGAGCATCAACATACAACAGGATTTTTGCATCCTTTGCTAGTTCCAGAATGGAAATGGGAAGTTATTTCCATGGATTTTATTACAGGATTGCCAATGACTTGGAGAGAACATGATTCCATCATGGTTGTGGTAGACAAGTTGACAAAGGCAGCACATTTTATACCGGTAAAGTCTACTCATAAGACTGATGACATTGCAAAGATCTTCATGAAGGATATTTTCAAATTGCATGGATTGCCGAAGACAATAGTCTCTAACAAAGATGTCAAGTTCACTTCCAATTTTTGGAAGGGGTTGTTTGCAGATTTGTGTACAAAGCTAAACTTTAGCACTGCATACCATCCTCAGACATATGGGCAGATAGATAGAGTTAATCAGGTTCTTGAAGATATGCTTTGCATGTATGTGATGGACAAACCAACCAAGTGCGAAGATTACTTACACTTGGTAGAGTTTCCTTATAAACATGGACAACAAACATCCTTGGGGATGAGTCCATATGAAGCTTTGTATGGAAGAAGGTGTAGGACACTAGTGACTTGGGATAATCCAGTGAAAAGGGTTGTTCTTGGACCAGAGTTTCCCAAGGAAATGGAGTAAGAGGTTGTAAAGATTCGGCAGAATCTAAAAGTAGCATAGGACAGACAGAAAAGCTATGCAGAAAAGCATAGGGTGAACAGGGAGTTCAGTGTTGGGGATCATGTTTACCTCAGAGTGAGGGCAAAGAAGAGTTCCTTGAAGCTTGGAAGTTGTGCCAAGATATCACCAAGATATTGTGGGCCTTTTGAAGTGCTTGAGAGAATAGGGTGAGTTGCATATAGACTTGCATTTCCTGCTAGTACTAGAGATCATAATTTTTTTCATGTTTCTTTGCTTAAGAAATATGTACATGATCCTAACCATGTGATAAATTGGGATGTGATTTAGGTGGAACCCAAGGGAGATATCCAAATTGAGCCAATGCGCATCCTCAACAGGAAGGTCACAATGCTCCGAAATCAAGCCATAGGGAAGGAAAAGGTGCAATGGGAGCACTACGGACCTGAAGAGGCTACGTGGGATTTGGAGGATGCCATGCAATTGGCACATCCATTTTTGTTTAACTCTATGGAACATTGAGGCAGTACCAGTGTAGCATTTTGTTCAAATTTTGTAAAGCACTGAGGATAGTGCTATTGAAGGGGGAGGGGAATGTAACACCCCAGTTTTGACCCAGTTGCATTAAATGTACATGATGTATATATTGTAATGAATCATGGTGTGGAGCTAAGCACAAAATCCCCACCATTGATTTAGTTGTGTTATGTTTCGGCGAATGGAATCGTTGCCAATGGTCCATCATGGTATATGGCACATAATAGTTTTGGCATCATGTAATTATTCTTTTAATTAAATAAACCCCAACCATCTATGTTCACTGCAACCATATTGAAAAGGGCATGGTTTTCCTAACGATAAGGGAAGGGTATTGTTAAACCTTGAGCCCATGGGGGAAAATCCATGTGTCACCACTCTTTTTGTTTTGCTCACCTTCTTTTGTCTCATCCAACCACCACTTTAATGTTTTGCTGATTAGTTGGGGCAGTTATTGTTGGGGAGTGGACTGTGGTAGGACTGTCAGTCCTTTCCCACATGCACACTCCACCAGCGGGTTGACCCTCACGATGGAAAAAACAACTACCCCATCACTCCATGCGGACTCTTCATGATTCCATTCATTGCATGATTGCAAAGGACATCCTCCCACTCTCCCAAGCTTGTTGATCCCATGCAGAGGCATTATGCTCACCTTCATGCACCGATTGGGAAAAACTGTCGATCGTTTTGGCTATTCATTTTTCCTCACCTGGAGCAGAGATAAAAGGGACTCATGATTCTATGTGTGGGGTTTAGTTCTCCTTCCTCTCATCAATGGTTGGTTTGTGGATACGTTTTCCCTCCCAATCACGCAGAGAGTTTGTACCGTTTCCCATTATGGAACTGTGAAATGTCTCGGTGGTTTTTCATTGTGAGATCGAATATTGTTCTTCCCCTGATCGATGGATGTTGTGAGTACCTACATTGTGTTGGCTGTGTTTTCCCTCACATACAGATTAGGGGTCTGCCTTCTTCCCCATTGCAGTCTGGATAAGTTTTTTTGTGTCTTCATTTTTTATCGTGTGTTGTGGTTTTCCCTCATTGATCATTGGCTGTAGTCTCTTTCATGTTTGAGTTGCTTTAGGTTATTATGGAATTGTTTTGGCCACGATAGGGACAAGAACAATCAAGGTGTTGATTTCCCCTATCCAAGTTGTGGACCGCTTGTCTAGCTACATGCATGTAGTGGTTGGTCTTTGGACTGTAATGGCGTGGTGATGAGGGCTTGATTTGCTTGACAAAGCTGGTGGGTTTGGGAACTACACAGACAGATCTAGAGGGCTGGATTTCTTCTCCCCAACCCTTGAACATAACTGGAAGGGAGGTCAGGGCCTCAGGGACTATGTAGCAGAGAAAGGACTGATTTCCTTGTGTTGGGTGTGTGTGTGTGTCCTAGAAGTTAGGCTAGTTCTTGTGTAGGTTTCCTTAGCTCTTCAATGATCTCACCATCTTAGCATTTAGCCTTTCCCAACTTTTGGATGGCCTGATACAACCAACTATGTTGGCTTGGCTGATTTGTTATTGTATGATAAACCCAACTGTGTTGGTTTGGATGAATTGTGTACCCTTTAATGTTTTGTTTCTCCTTGGCTATGTGTAAGATTGCTTGTTCCTTATTCCTTGGGGAATCATGCTCGGCTCGGGGGTGGTAGCATTGCTTAGAGATTAAGGAGCACGCTGGCCTATGGTTGATTGGAATGTTGCAGCGACATAGCTAGTTGCAGGACAACTCTTATAAGATTAGTATTTTTGATTAAACTATTTTGCAATCATATTTACTGTCAATAAATTATGATGATGGACATGTTGAATGCTGAATTGTATGTTTTACTTCTGTTGTGTATATGAATGATTATGCATCTCAGTATGTAGTACATTCAAGGATTCAGGTTTTTATATGTATGTACATGTTCATGGGGCTAGTTACCTAGATTTTTGGTGTACGGTAGCATCCTCTTCACCGATCGAAGGGTCAGGGACATTACAGTGTGGTATTAGAGCTCACAAGTTGCAGCATGGGCCTGAATGGGTAGCAAAGATGTAGTGACAGAGCCAACGTTATAGCATGGGCCTGAATGGGCCATGAAAGATCAGTTAGCAGAGGTAGGTTTCCTTTTGCCCAGTAGATATAAAAAAAAGTTCAAATTTTTTCTAAGTGAACCATCGGCCCAACAGGAGACTAAGTGTGAAGCTCTTCCGATGTAGCGGAGAGCTAGTCGGACGACCACCCGACAGAAAACAGTCAGAAGAAAAATTGCAAAAAATTTTCTGAGTATTCGTCGACCATTGAAAAAGGTTAGAGGATGTAAGAGCTGCAGTTTCGGTGGAGAATAGCTGAAGACCGCTGAAACATTGGATCAATTAGTCTGAAGATCCTCCGATAGCAAATGTCAGCGATCGACGAATGTCAGAGGAAGGGAGAGTCAATACAGTGGTAGGTCCCTGAAGTGATTTTCACCACAATGTTTTAATTCCTTGTTGGGCCATTGACGAAGTCTAGTAGATTGATCGACAATATTTAGAGGATGTGAGTGCCGAAAAATCGGCAGAGAAGACAAGAAGGATAGTTGATGAAACCACTGATAGTTGGTGGAGCCGCCGACAATGACAATTGAAAATTTTTGAAATTTTTTTCTAAGCCAGACCATCCGTGATTGGTGATGATTAGAGGATTGAATCGTCGATGGTTAGTTAATGAGGTCACCGAAACAACATTGTCGTCGGAGAAATTTAGTTATTTGGGGAGCCGATGCAGCAGCATGAAGAAGAAATTTTTTGAAAAATATTGTATAAGTGTTGAGCCATCGATGATCAATGGACGTTAGTTGACAAAAATTCAAAAACATCTACTCACCTAGTCATTCCCATCAGCAAAATTTATTCGATGGAGCCACCGATGTGGCGGCTGACATCGAAAGGTATTAGTTGTTTTGGTTGCTGATGAACGACATAAAAAATTTTAGTTGATCATGCATCTGCCATTGCGTTCGCCTCGGAGACTATCCATCTGATGGAAAATGTATCTGATCATCGATGCCATAATAATCAGAGCTTTCGATTTCCGATATGCAACCATCGAAAAAACTTAGTTGTTGAAGTCACCAACACAGCAGATCCGTTCAGTGTTGGATTGCTGAAATGCAGTGGTTAAACCACCTAATGATGCAGTTTCTAGTTGCTCCGACTGTCGACAGGGTTATGACCATGAAATACATAGGAAGTTTGTTGGCCTCTGTTGTGGAAGCCTAGATAACTAGCCGCCTGATGCATAGTGCACCCGATCACTGATGCAGCACATAGATTTGGTTTCCTCACCGATGCGATAATGCTTAACGATCCTAATCGTCGATAAGAATCGAAATCCTAGATGACTACGGATATGACACACCGGATAAAAGTACATGAACATACCATCGATGGATATTAGAAGAATCTAGTGGTTTTGACCGCCGAAACATCAGAATTTTAGTTGGGATGAGACTCGATTTTGTGCAAATATTTTTTGGGTTTTTCTCTGATAGGTATTATGATGACAAGATTAAGGATTTCCATGAGTTGATATTAGGACAGCAAACCATGGATGAATATGCAAATAAATTCTTGGAATTGTTGAGGTATGTCCAGTACATCAGAGCTAAAAAAGTGAAGGTCCAATAGTTTCTGAGTGGGTTACCTCAGTCTTACAAAGACAAAATTGATTTTTATGAACCTAGAACTCTTGAAGAAGTAATAAGGAAGGATAAGTATTTCTATGAGAAAATCAAAGGTAAACCCAATTACCATAAGGCCTGGAAGGACAAGAAGAATGATAATTTTGACCAAAGAAGGAAAGGTTTCAAACCTTCTAGACTCAGGAATCAGTAGAAGCAGCCATCTCAAGCTGCAAGTAATCTAGTTGGAGTGACAGGTGGAAAGCCTAAGGATCCATAATAGACTAAAGGACCACTCAAATGTTGGAAGTGTGAGGGACCCCACTTGCGCAGATATTGTCCACTCGAGAATGAGAGTGTAAGGCTAGCTTACAACATGCAAGAAGAAGAAACAGTGGGACAAATAGAAAGGGTCGTCCCTAGAATTTATGCAGCACTGGAGGACCGCCAGGCAGATCACAAGTCAACCATGGTTGAGGTTATAGGTAAGATTTTTGAACAATCTATTTCTATTTTGATTGACCCTGGTTCTACCCACAGTTACATTACTGCTAGAGTAGTGGAGATTTGTGCTTTTAAGAAAGTAAAGCATAGGAAATCTTGGTTAGTTCAACTAGCCACTGGGACTAAGAGAAAGGTCAGTGAAGTGATAGAGAAATGTCCATTGGTCATGGATGGATTGATCACTTGTGTAGATATGACTGTTCTATCACTTCATTCCTATGGTGTTCTCATTGGAATGGATTGGTTAGAGGCTCACAGGGTAAAGCTTGATTGTTACAACAAGACTTTCAAATGTACAGATGAAGAAGGAAACCTAGTAGTTGTGAAAGGTATTCCAAAGGTAATTTCAGTAAGGTAGGTTTCAGCAATGCAGTTAAAGAAGTTCTGTAGGAGAGGTTTCCAGTTGTATGCAGCTCATATTTTGGAGCCATTGGGAGATGAAACTCCTAGATTGGAGGACTATCAGGTGTTACAGGAATTTAAGGACGTATTTCCTGATGAGATTCCAGGGCTTCCTCCAAAAAGGGACATTGATTTCACAATTGAACTTGTGCCATGAGCAGCACCAGTGTGCAGGACACCCTACAGGATGAGTACACCAGATATGGTAAAGCTAAAGATGCAACTACAAGAGGTTTTGGAAAAGAAGTATACCCGGGCGAGTGTGTCTCCTTGGGGAGCACCAGTTCTGTTTGTAAAGAAGAAAGATGGTACACTGAGGTTATGTATTGATTACAGGAAATTGAACAAGTTTACTGTGAAGAATAAATACCCTTTTCCTAGGATTGATGACCTCTTTGATCAGATGACAGGAGCAAAGGTATTTTCCAATATTGACTTGAGGTCTAGTTACCATCAGGTGAGAATCAATGATGAAGACATTAATAAGACAACCTTCAGAACAAGGTATGGACATTATGAGTTTGTAGTGGTACCATTTGGCCTCACAAACGCACCAGGTACATTTATGTGCCTTATGAACAGTGTCTTCAGCAAGTATTTGGACAAGTTTGTTCTTGTTTTCCTTGATGACATTCTTGTTTATTCTAAGAATGAATATGAACATGAAGATCTTTTGAGATTGACATTGCAACTGCTCAAGGAACATCAGTTGTATGCAAAACTGAGCAAGTGCGATTTCTATAGAGATAAAATTTAGTATTTGGGTCACATTATATCAGAGGATGGTATATTTGTCGACCCTAAAAAGATTGAAGCCATTATGAATTGTCCTACTCCAAGAAATGTGACAAATGTAAGATCTTTTATGGGACTTGCAGGATACTACCGGATATTCATTGAGGGATTTTCCAAGGTTGCACATGCCATCACTTCCTTGCAAAGGAAGGGGATAAAGTTTGAATGGACATCGAGGTGTGAAGAAAGCTTCCAGAAGTTGAATAATGTTCTCACCAGTGCCCCAGTATTGAAAATCGTATATCTAGAGAAAGATTTTGTGGTATGTACCGATGCATGCAGACAAGGGCTTGGAGGAGTCCTTATGCAAGACAACCACGTGATATTTTATGAGTTGAGAAAGCTAAAGGAGGATGAGAATAACTATGCCACTCATGATATAGAGCTTGCATCCATAGTACATGCTCTCAAGATGTTGAGACATTACTTGATGGGTAGGAGATTTGAGCTTAGGACAAACCATTGTGGTCTGAAGTATTTGTTTGATCAGCGTACTCTGAATTCTAGGGAAGCAATATGGCTGGATTTTTTATGTGAATTTGATTTCAAAATCAATCACATAAAGGGAAAAGAAAATAAGGTAGTTTTAGAAGGAGCAAGGCGATAACCAACTTAATTGATCAACCAACTAAGTCGATGGGTCGACTTAGTCGATTAGCTGACTAAGTCGGTTGGCCGACTAAACTAGAGATTAGGTTGTCCACCTAAGGTCATGTCGATCCATCGAACCGACAGGTAGTTATTTTGTAACCATTCTATAATCATATATATTATGCTGTTGAGCCATATGAGAACTCAGTTCAGTTCTCTGTGTTGTATGGACTCATTTGTATAATATAATCTATTTATTCACTTATCTGTTCTTATCTCTTGTCTCTGTTTTATATATTTATATGTTTTAGTGTGTATTATTGGTAACCTTATGTGATATGTGATATTACAACAGTAGCTAATGCACTCAGCAGGAAGGTGCAAGAAATGCATGTGGCATCCCTTAGTATTTGCCAATCAGATTTGAGGCAGTAGATTGTTAATTGCACTGTTGGAGATGAATTGAATGAGCAGTTAAAAGACAAATTGCAGCAAAAAAGTATTGAGAAGAGGTATGAGGGATATAACAGGGCCATATGGAGTCCATTTGAGATTCCATTTGCACCACTGGTTTAATAATTATGCACTCTATCTTTTAATGATACCTTTTTCTCATGTTTAACAAGTAATGTTCAGGGCCACTTCCCAGAAATTACCTCAGTTTATGTACCACATTATGATCAAAGTGTCTCTGGACCTGTTCTTGCATCATAGTTTCCTACCACCACTCATGCAGGCTCCTAGACCATCTCCTCGGAAGGCACATCATTTTATTTCAGTATATAGCTCTCTAATCTGTCCATCACACCTTACGCGGGTCTCTGGGCCACCTCCTAGAGGGTGGATCATTTATTTTGCATGAATTTGGCACATAACTGCCTCTAGACTTGCACTTACATCACTTGTATTCAAGTTTGTTCACCACAACTCACACACAACTCTCTTGACCTCTGTCCAAGAGCAACCTCGATTTGCATGCCTCTACCACACCAATTTGCATGCTTATGTTGCGATCTATCCGATGTATGCTCAAGATCCACCTGCTCCATCCATACTTCATAGACAAATTGTGGACCACTGTCCAATATCCTGACATGGGGGCACTATCAGTGCACCCTTGATCGGTTGACCATATTGGAGTTTCTTTGAAGCTCTTTTCTAACTCCTAAAAGAATGAAAATATTGTCGAGTGTAGCTGGTTCCTTTCCCGCTCGTTAAAGTATAGGAAAGGGATTCTACATCATCTTGTTTATCTGCTTTTATGGACTATGTAGACCATCAAATGAAAAGGACCACTTTGGCACATTCTAGCCAAGATCGTTCCCCTCTGCATCATTTTATGCTTTCTCGGGCAGAGGGGTCGAACTTTATGAAAAATCTCACCATGGGTTGTGATTAAGCTCTTTTCTATTCTTCTCATCAAGAAAAGATCATCGAGCAAACTTGGTTTCATTAATTCTTGTAAAAGTATCTGAATGACCGTCTAGTCAGTACAAGTTTAACCTTTTCTATCCTGATTGGACTACCAACGGTAAAGAAGTATCTCATCCCCTAAAGGATGGGAGAGCTCTCCTATGTATACCTTTAACCTTTTTCATGCACAAGAGACTATAAATGAAGAATAAACCCCACTGGAGTCTTCTTTATGCTTTCAAACTCTCTAAAATTGAAAGCACGATCTAGCATTTACTTTCTTGGGCTCGCTAACAATCCATGAGATCGTACCACAACAGTGTCTTTAGACACCATCCCACATATAACAGTTTGGTAGCATTCTCACTTTAGGTTTCCTTTCCTTAGAGTACTCTGCAATGTGTCTTCCTTGGATCCCATCACTACCGAAAGTATCTACCTCCCCCAAGTATTTCCCATCTGCAGTGACATTCCCATTATTACAGCTATGATCCCTTTCCCATGAGTTAGTTTCAGTTGCTGCTTGGTCCGCCCTACTGTCATACTTAGAGCAAAGGAATTTTGAGTCCACCATGATTCTCTGCCCCTGTTCAAACTCCTCCCCTCCCCCCCATTCATTGGGTCAGTCCTTATATTTTCTCGCATCTTTCGGTTATCTCCCTCATGCTTCTTGTCAAGGAAACACTATTTCCTTGGCCAATTGCAGGTCTCCCTCTATCGATGACAATGCACATATTCCAGAGGATATACCTAGAGGTCCCGATATATTTGTTTCATCAATCTCATTGATGAGTTCCTTGGACCACTCGAGAGGATTCCTTAGTGCCTCTCAGGATGGTTGTTTCTCACATGCTCAACTCCAACTACATTATCACATCGTTTAGATTCATACAGGGTATTGGTTTGTTCAGTATTTGGTTGAAGAACCCAAATGTAACATGGCTCTATCACATTGATGAGTCTATTGAGGGTCCCCAACAGGTTCATGTTCCTTGTGATTTCTGAGTTACATTTGATACAGTGTTCAGAAGCCCCAATAGCACTTCTGTATAGATTTATGATTGATGCAGCATTTTTGTACCAAAGGGACTCTGACTCTCTATTAGTAAGTCCCTATAGCTATGTACCATTTAGAATTCCATTATTCATGAAGATATAGAATTCCATGAGAATTCCATGGGTCCAATGTAGCAGTTCTTCACATTAGTATTGTATTCAGCCTCTTCTTGAGGCAACCACTATGTATTGAAATCATTATTGAAATCATAGATCACATTATTGTTTTGAAATCATTATGAGCATGGGGATTCCCCCCTCGTCCATATGCATGTCGCCCATTATTTTTATCTCACCCATTGATGGGAACCATATTAATACAAAAACCAAAATCCACCATGACCCAGCCTAGGAAGCACTACCTCTCCCTAGAAAATCCTATGATGTTCATCAGCCATACAATGAGCTCCTACCCTCACACATCATGGGGAAATCTATTAACCAAAAAAATCCCCCATTGATCTCTTCATGACCTACACCACCTAAAGACATCCATGCATGACCCTCATTTGACCCCCACACCCTCAAAAAGGCTCAAAAATACGAAAAAGGGATTAAAAACCCCTAAAAAGACCCAAAATATCTCTCATAGGGGATAAAACCTCCAAAAAGGGGCTAAAACCCCTCAAATGAGCTTAAAACCCCCAAAGGAGCTAAGAATTGGGAGAAAGGGGCTAAATCCCTGACCATGGGCTTAAAACCCTAAAAACGCTATAAATAGAGGAGTGGGGGTTACTCTCAAAACGATCCTTCTCTCCCTATCATTATGTTTCCCATGTGAGTGCCTTGACACCCTTTTCCTCTCAAGTCATTCACCATCCGTCTCCTCCATTGCTCCATAAGCCAAATATTACATGAAATTCAGAGGTGCTCCCAAATCTAGGGCATGGTGGCCAATTTCCACCTAGAGAAGGTATACTTGTGTCTAGTTCATTTATATTGTAGTTTCCGAACATATTTTTATTGTACGTTTGTTGATCATGCTTTGTTGCAGGTTTCCATTGATTTCTTGCAGCTATTTCATTTTCTAACAGTTTTTTGCAAGGTTCCTACAGCTTGGCCCTAATCTTCTTTGCAGGTTTTTCTTCCACATTCACAGGAACCCTACCCTTTTGTCCTATAGACAGAAGGTAGCTCTTCCAGCCTGTAGCTAGGGTGAAATCCCTACTATAGTAGGTGACCTCCTTTCCATTGCTACTAACTCCTATCCTTGCGGAACCTCGTCCCCTAGGCTCACCTTGCTTCTAAATAGAAATATATATATATANCTAATTGCTGTAACAGAACTACACCTCCAAAAGTAATGGAATGAATAAGGTATGGACCTAACAAGTGCATCCGTAACTAACCTGGATGTTTTATGAACTTGTTGTTGTATAACAACACCAAATATCCTTCCACAAACTATTTTTTCTTAATGTGGTGATCATGCCACACCTTCTGTCGATCCTTCACAACCCGCTAGTTGAAACCTGCAATAAAGCGGTCTTCTCCGAGCTGGAACAACTGCACAATGTGCTTTTCTAATGCTTCTGCATCATCCATGCTAGTTTCCACAGTAATGCACAAAATAGGAACAATGTATTCCATGGGCATGACCGCATCTTTCCCATATACCAACTTGAATGGTTTATGTCCTCTCAGTCGTTTGCAAGTGGTGAGATAGGCCCATAGTACTATTGGGATTTTCAAATCCCAGTCATCACAATTTGCATTACATACCTTCATCAGTGTTGTTTCCAAAATTTTGTTGAACACTTCAACAATCCAATTCACCTACAAATGGTATCATGTGCTTCCCTTATGTTGCACCTACAACTCCTCAGTTAGTTCTTTCATAGTTTGGTTGATAAAGTGACTTCCCTTGTAACTTATCAATATCCAGGGACACCTAAATCATGTCACAATGTTTTCAAAGATGAACCTCGTTGCTGTTGCAGTGGTACAATCCATAATCAGTGTGGATTCTGTCCACCTATTCAGATAGTCGGTTGTAGTAATGATGTATCACACCCTAGTCCTCTTCCCCAGTGGATTAATAGGACCCACAAAATCCATGTCACATTTATCAAAAGGTTGTAGAGTCACCTACGACACCAGCAGTATCTCATCCCACTGCGATGGTTTACCGACATGTTGACAGACATCATAGCTCCTTGCATATTCTGTGGAATCATTATACAAAGTAGGCCACCATATCCCAATACACAACACCTTTTATGTAGCATCCCTTCCTCCATAGTGACCTCCCGTGATTCCTACATGTGCCTCTTCTAGAATAGGTCCATGTTCATGCGGTAAGATACACCATTGCAATATTTCCTTTGGTCCAAGATTACATAACTACCCATCAATCAGTAGGAAGTCTAAATCCTTTACTAGCAACTATTTCTTTTGACTAGTCTACATGTCCTCCAGGGCGACACCAATGGCCAAAAACTCAATGATCAGGGCATAGTGATCATCTGTGATGTCGACTCGGAACAGTTGTGCATTTGGAAATCTATCATCAATATTGGTCGGTTCTTTTCTGGTCTCAATGCGAGACATGTGATCAAGGCTAGTGTTCAACTGTCCCGATTTCACAACTATTTCAAAGTCAAATTCCTCGAATAGAAGAAGCCATCGACATATTTTCCCCCCGAACACAAGCTTATTGACCAAGTATTGCAAAGCAAAATTATTAGTGAACATATTGAAGTGTCCTCCCAACAAAGAGTGCTTGAAATTTTGTAAGGCATAAACCATTGCCAAGCCTTCCCTTTCAATCGTTGTGTAATTTCGTTTAGCAGACAACTGTCTACTTGCATATGTGATTGGGTGATCTAGGTGGCCCTCACATAGTTGCACAAGCAAAACCCCCAGTGCAACAAAAGAGGCGTCGACATGCACATGGAGCTCCTTGTTCCAATCATGAAAAACCAATATGGGCACAGAGGCCAGCTTGGCCTTCAATGTGTCAAAACTTCCTTGACATTCCCGAGTCCACTCATATGCAACATCCTTTTTTAATAGCTTCTGCATAGGGGTAGTAATCATAGCATATCCTTTGATAAATTTACAATAATATCCTATATGCCCCAGTGTTTCCTGAAGCATCTTCACATTCATCGGTGGAGGAAAACTTAGGATTAGTGTGATATTCACTGGATCAACCAACAAACTGTCCTTACCCACTATGTGTCTGAGTAGCATTCGAAACAGTGCATAGAAAATGCACTTCTTAGAATTTAATGCAATCTAATGTTGTTGACACCTTTCAAGCATCAATCAAAAGTTGTCAATATGGTCCCATTTTATCCCATAGACGGTTCGATCATCCATATATACTTGCAGGAAATTTTGAATTAAGTCTTTAAAAACAACGGCGAATACTAGCAAAAATACTGTTGGTGCATTCTTCGACCCAAAAGGAATGACTGTATATTGAAAACAACCCCATTCATTGAGAAACGTGGTCTTATGATGATCCTCCTTTACAATCAGGATCTGGTGGTACCCTAAAAATCCATCCATAAAGGAATACATCTCCTAACCACCTACTCCTTCAAGGACCTCATCTGTAAAAGGAGTCGAGAATGGATCATGTACGCATGCATCATTCAACTTTCTTAGGTCGACGAAAATGTGGATTTCACTGGTCTTTTTATCCTGGATCACCATAGGGCTTATCCACTCTGATTCTTCTATAGGATTGATGATTTCAACATCCAACATCTGGTATATTTCATCCTTCACATGGTCCTTGTATCGTTGGTTCAGTCGATATGGCCTCTATAATGGTTTTCCATCAAGTTTCAACAGGATTTTAATCTCCCCCAGGTCCCCTAATATCCCCTTCATTTCTAAAAACCACGTTGGAAAAAGATCTTGTAATTCATGCATTAGGTCCATGATTTCGGCCATTATCTCCTCGTCCTAGTAGTCCTTGACATTGGCAAATTTTGGGTTCTCTTATTACCCAATGTTGACTTTACCGATCTCTAGCAGTTGACTCATCGAATCCATCAGTATGTCGAGTGTTGTGATGTTCTAACTTCCTTCGAAGTCCATAATATTAACATTATGCAACTCTTCAACATATTTAGGTTCCTCATATAGGTTGTAGTGTGCATGTGGATCAAACTGGATATGTGACAGGGACAACTTTCAACACTATGTCGTGGATTATTTGCAATGCATTATGAACTTTTGGGTTGGCATCCTAGAAACTAAACATCTACGTAAAGAAAAAGGACAACTCCTACCAAGTCTTTATAGTTATGTGCAATTCTACTGCTACATACCAGGATCTCAGCATATCATATAGAGTGTGAACAAAAGCATGAACCCACTCATCTTTGGATCATGATACCCATAAGACCTGACATTCTATCAAATGACTGGTGCTATCATTCTGCCCATCGTATCTCCTAGCATAATAGACCTCTGAATTGTTGAAGCACACCATCATCAATCTATGACACCGTTCCCAGTCATGGATCATCTACTTGTGCATCACCCACCATCGGGCCAGGGTAGCCTTCAATACTACATCCAGGGCCAATACCCTATGGGAATCAAACACTTTCTCTTCAATATATCAAAGGAATTCTGATAATTCTGCTAGCCATTCATAAATTGACAACTCAAAAATATCAGTCGTGACACGATAGAGAGACTGTGTAATCAACCTGCATTTCTTGAATGACACTTAATGCAACCTATTTTGCCAATTTTCTAGAGCATCATCAGAATCAAAGGATGCAAAACTAGCACTACAACATCCAAGGTCACCATCAACGATATGATGGATATAGTCTTCAAAGATATTATAAGCACGATCCCAAATTCTACCAACTTCATCCTTCACTGGTTCAATATATTGGCGTCCTTCATGAGGTTCATGGGAGCGATGACCCTGACATCCTGGTTCTCAAATGTCATGACCCATTTCTTGAAATTGATGACCACCGTGCTATAATTAGACCACCCAATCCCTAGCAGTGCGGGATAAGAACCTCCATCTTCAACCATTTCTATCACATCAAAATCAGTATGCATTTTCATACCTTCAATATCAACAACTAGGTTTGCGATGCGACCAATGGGATAAACATTTTCCTGGTTTCCTAGTCACAACTATACTAGCAACCATCCCAAGGTTAGATTCCCCATTATCTGCTAGGTTTTCTTGGTTAGAATGTTTACATCTGATCTAAGATCCATAATAACCAAGTCAACCTCATAATCTCTGATCTGGATTTTCATCCACATCTCCTTTCCTGTCTTACTCTTTTGCAAGGATTTCACCGCAGAATCCTTTAATGTATTATATTGGTGATACAATAATGTCTAAAGATCAACAAGGGATTGGGGGTCCTTTTCTAGTGACAGACAAATCTCAAAGAAATGCTGCAAGGTATGACGCTGCCATAATGGTCCTGCCTCTATAGATGGATCAAAAGAAGATGGCATGTCAATAATCGATAACTTACCTGGATTTCTCCCGATTCCATGCTTGGCCTCGAAGAAGGTGTCCTTCTCCATCGCCATGTCAAATACTGTGTTTTTCTTTCCATTGAGCTGAAATTTATGCCATGTTCATTCTTCTCTATTTGTCGCATCAGCATGAGTGACAACCCCAACATCGACATCCTTCACTCACTGTTCGGCTTGAATTGTGGAAACTGTTGATCCTTGATTCAAGTTCTAAGATTAATTCAATGGTGAGTTATGATTCAATGCTTGATTCATCTACTGATTCTATGTCTAGGGTAGGTTATGAGTTTGAGTTTGCAGTGGGATCTAATTCTACATCATCGGTTTCTTTCGTACTTGGAATGTTGGCTGGTTCTGAGTCTATACATTTTGTAGCTGAGGAATGTTTCCAGCCTTCCATTTTGCAATCAGCTGAGGTAAATTTTCAACATTATGCTCGATGTCCGCACAGTATGTACACTATGCATGAGGGAACTTGTTTTGATAGTGACCAAATACTCCATAGGTACTGGATTGACTCTCAAGCTTGTCCTCCTCCTCGACCAGAGCCACCTCCTCGTCCTCTAAATCCTCCATGGAATCCTCCTTGGACTCCTCCTTGCAGAAACTAAGGCTGGGCCAACTGCTACTGTAGAGGGTTTGGATGATGCTAGACATAGTGCACAGCTTGAACATATTGTGGCTGAGACTAAATGAGTGATGCCTGATTATACTATGGTCATGGCACATACTGTGGTTGTGCTACAAGCTGTGGCTCAGGTACAAACTGTGGTTGCATTGTAAACTGTTGTTGTAGTTGCGACAAGATGAACTACATCTAGGGTGGTGGTTTATATTGTACCTACACTGGTGGTTGTTCCATCTATGGCTGCGCTTGTATTTCTTGGGGCTCCTCACCTTTCACAAAGTATGAATCATATGTCTGTTCCTAGAGCAATTCATAAACTTGATAGTTTTTTTCATTATGTCCCACTGACCCACAAAAGGTACAATATACATTTTCTACCTTGGTGACCATCTTTTGCATGTACTCGCAGTTCTCATGTCGACGCTCATAGACCTGACATATGCAACACCATGGTGTACCAGCGTAGCTCAATGGGATTGGGGCTCCTAAAAGAAAATAATTCTAGAACGTCGGACTTGTATCTTTGGTGTGTCCATCTATGTGACACCAGGTGCACCACAGGTCATTATGATCTTCCTTACCCTTCTTGATATCTTGTAGTTGGAGTGTCATATTGGCCAACTGTGCTTGGATTTGGTTCATTCCAACCGCAACTTCTCCTAGTGGTGATGCTTCTAATTTCATCATGATTTATAGAGCCTCGCTCTCCATTGCAATATTTTGTTGCATTAGTGGTTGTCTGATTTGTGGGACAAGTGTGGCAATGATCGACTCCCTTTGCTAAACATCGCTCATCTTGAACCTAACTCGAGCCATCAACAACTCAAACCATTGATCCAAGTCTGAAATTTTTTCATTAGGGAACTACTTGATTTCTTTCACTCAGTAATGTACTAAGCCTCAGACTTCGGCTTCTTGAATTCTTCAAACAATCCCTTATGGATTTCATCCAATCTTTTCATTGTACCTCCCTAAGGAACCAACATGAATCTCATATACCACTCTAGCGCATGACCCCTGAGGGTGGTTTCCAACTAGATTTTCTTGACATCATCATATACATTCTATCAATAAGTCTATATCACCTCACACAAGGACTAGTATTACTCTAGTTCGTCGGTGCCGTTTCCATGAAATATTGGTAGCTTCATTTTGTCGCTCGCCATTTTGGGCCTTCTTCCTCTGGTTTGTACTCTACTTCTAGAATGCTGCTGACACATTGGGAAAGTTGACATAGAATGTGCATTGCTTCCTATTATAATAATAATCCATCATTAATACCTTATTTACACTAATTAGTGAATTTTATTGCTTTTTAAGCTTTAATACACTATGAGGTGGACTAGGGGTGCTTAGGTGGACATATGCCATGTCAAGTTGGGGTTCTATGACCCAGATGAGTACTCCAGCCTACTCATCCAGCCACATATTCACATCCATCATTTTGGTTGTTCTCTCATTCTTTGAATGTGGACAACCAAGTTGACTTGGGGCGCTAGAGTGGGATTTTCCCCAAATTTGGCTTGATTTGGTGCAATTAATGTTGCATTGAGAGTCTAAGCCATCCATTTTTCCACACCCATGCTATCCAATGTGTAATAATTGACCCAACACACATAATACATGCTACTTCATCAATTTTTGGACATTTGGAGAGATTTGGGACGAGATTCACCCACCTAGGGGGGTTTGATGACAATTTGGCAATTTTGGGACTTTTGCTCACAATTGACTTCCAAATCAATTTAAAACTCTTATGATGTATTTATAAACCTGTTAATAACAATTTAAAAGTTATAGAGTCCAAAATTATCTTGTTTCCAACTATCATTGTATGTAATTTAACTGTAATTTGATGGTTTTTGCTTAATATTGCACCTAAATTTGATTTATGAACCTCACTAACACTCCTATATTCTCCTATGTTTTGAATTACTCACTTTATAGTTAAAATTTCTCACATGGTATTAGATCTGGTTGGATATTTTTTAGTTGCAGACCAAATTCTTAGTGGATTTGAGCTGCTTTATTAGTGAATTCTAGATAAAATCGAATTAATGAGGGTAACTTAGTTAGAAATTTCACCACCATCAGTGTAGGAAGTAATGGAGGATACCCAAATCATGCTAACACCTTTCAAATTCTTTGAATGGAAGGCAGAGATGGTGATTCAATTGAGAGCCAAGGGGCTTTTTAGAGTTAATATGGGCACTGAAGTGGAACCAAATTCTGCTGTAGAAAAAGCCAAGTATTTTAACAAATTGGATGATGCATATGGTTTTCTGTGTCTGAGTATCTCAAGAGATTTTTTTTCCACCTTGATAGTTTGACATCACCAAAGGAGATTTGGCAGAAGCTTGAGTCTCTATTTGGAAAAATGGATGAGCTACGTGGTCACCAACTTGAGAATGAGATAATAAGCTTGATCCTAGTGCACTATGACACAATCCAGTAATTCTTCACCAAGTTCAAATCACTTGTATTGTAGTTAAAACAATGTGGGATTGAGAACAAGGAATATCAACTAATCTTGTCTATACTTTCAAATTTGGGGCTAGAGTTCTCAGTCTTTGTGAGCACATTTCACTCAGGAAAAATCACCCTTCGAAACTAGAAAATGCCAAGTCTGGAAAGTTTCATGGAGTAACTCATTCAAGAGCAGGACAAATTTCTCCAAATTGGTTCCATCAAGACCAAATATCAAGCACTAGTAGTGAGTGTTTTGAATTCAGCAAAGGAAAAACCCAAGTCCAAGAATTTGATGTTGCCGGACAAGAAGAAATTAGAAAAACCCAAATCCAGTGAGGGGGCTATGAATCCACCCAAAGAAAAGGGGAGGAAAGGAAAAAACAAGACCAAATGCTCTTATTTCCATAAGGTATGGAATCTATAAATCTCATGCATGAAGAAAACCATAGACACCATGGTGCAGCTGCTGGAGAAGAACAACATTCCAGTTCCTGGTAGCGCTAAGAAGAAAGACGGCAAATTCGGGTCAAGTGAAGGTAAGGAGAAATGTCATGCATTGGTGGTAGGTACTTCTAATTCCTCATCCTTTTTTATTGGTTCAGGTGGTTCTAGGAATATGTTATCCAGGAGAGAATTCTTCTCCTCCATGAGTTCAAATGTGAGATGATTCTGAACTCTAGAATAGAGGGATAGGGAGAATTGATTTCGACCATTGGTTCTTCAGTGATGGAATGTATGTACCAAAACTTGCAACAAATTTTCTATAATCCTACCAAATGACCCATATAGGAGACCCAAAGAGAGTAATATTTACTACTGACTCTTTAGAGATTTCTAAAATCTCAACAAACCAAGTTGTTGTAGTTGGGTATGCTGATCATCATGAGAGAATGTACAAATCCTCTAATTTCCTTCCTACTTCCAGTGATCAAGAACTTCACTCATATGCCAATGAAGTTTCCAAAATATGGCATGAGAGGTTTGGCCACATGAATTACAGATATCTATGAACATTGCACAAAGAAGGAATGGTGGAAAGTCTTCGACAAATTCAGCCATCCATTGGAGCATGCATTGGACGTGTGAGAGGGAAGCATCCTGAGGAGAGCTACAAGAAGGGGAAGGCAAGGAGAGAAACACAACCACTTGGGTTGGTGCACTCTGATTTGATTGGTCCACTACCCACTCCCTCATATGGTGGATCTAGGTATATGCTTACATTTATTGATGACTACTCTCGATTTTGCTGGGTGTATTTTCTAAAATTAAAATCTGAGGTGTTTGAGCAACTCAAAGTTTGGAAAGCACTAGAAGAAAATTAGAGTGGGAAGAAGATAAGAGTCCTTAGGACTGATAATGGAAAGGAATATGTGAATAATAACCTACAACAACTTTGTGACGAGTGTGGCATCCAAATGAAACACTCAACTCCCTACACACCACAACAAAATGGTTTGGCAGAGAAAAAGAATACATCTCTCAAAGATATGGAAACTTGCATGATAGAAGTGAGGGAACTTAATCCCAAGCTATGGGATGAAACCTGTTACCACCTAAGTTGTACTTAGTGTTTTTCTATCAAGTGAGCCTGGTGAACCGGATAGGGATAACTTGTTCGGACTTCAGAGAACCTTCAGTCTTGCTTCCGGGAAGCTTTGTTGTATCATATCACATGTTCATACCCCATGGGGGAATTGTAATAAATGTTCTAGCATGATAGTGTCTGTAAAAGACTCGGTCTCTTAGACTTCATTTGTTAATCCGATCAGCCCAGGGTGTTTTTTCCATTGGTTATTATTGGTTGTTGAACAAACGACTGATAATTTCTGAGTTTTTCACTCCATACCTCCAAAGTTGGGGTGGTCGGCTCGGAATTTAGGCCTATTGATGTTATTAGAGTCTATGTGTCAATTTATAAACATGCTAGACATCATTTTTGATTCATATGAACATGTCTAAGTCCCCCTAGGTGTTTTTCAATTTTTTAGTTTTTTCAGTGTTTTTTATTAAATTTTAATTTTTCCAAAACTTAGACTATTTTTTAATAGTTTAATTGGAAAAATTGATTTTGTAATAAAAGTGGGCCAAATAATCAGTTTCAGTCATGTAGGTGCTCATTTTCAAGCTAAGAGCACCATGTAAACCCATGGACCCACTATTTCCTAGTTTTGAGTGATTTTCCATCACTCGGGTCAGAAAGCCCCAAAAATCAATTATTGATTATTTTAATTAATAAATTGATGAATAATGGAGCAAATCCAAAAACAATAAATCAGTGGATTCTCAGCCGATTTGATTGAAATAAGTTAGAAATGAAGCAAATTGACTGGATCTGACAAATTCTTGACTGAAGGAGGTGATCAAATCAGATCTAGAGTTGATCTTGAGAATCCTTTATGGGGAATTTCACCCTCCCTCTCTCCCCAACACGTTTTGGCTCATCTGGATGAGTTTTGGGCTGATGTGTCAGTGTATGGGTTGATGTGTCAGCCAGATCAGGCCCCCGGTTGACAAGTAGGCTCAGTCCAGCTTCAGTTCTGCATTGATGAACTCTCCATCAGTTGATTTCACTTGATCCCATGAGGAATTGTGCCCTCCCTAGGCTACATGGCCTGCAAATTGTATATATCCTGCTGGAGGCTCCCTCTTCCAAGCTAGTTAGAGCTGGACTGAAGGTCTTGCTATTGTAACTATGTACTGATCTTCATTTGTTGAAATAAAGAGAAGCTTCAGGGGCTTAATTGTGGAGTACCTTTCATGTGTGGATTGTCATTGTCTTGCTACATTCGAGGTGAAACTGCCATTTTTCCAATTTTTTGCACTCAATTATTGTCTACCTGAATGGTTTCTGAAATCATAAGGATAGATCATTGTAAGTAAGCTTAATTACTTTCTATTTTCTGCATATGTTTTAATGAGTTAATACCTATATGTTAAATAAGGTTATTTGCATACTGCATCATCCCTTTCTCATATGTATCTTCAAATCTGATAGTTCTGTCTGCAGGAGTTGTGTTGTAGCTTACAGGTTTTCCATGGCTAGAAGATCTATGGTTTAGGTTTGATTCCATTGATTTCTAGAAGATATTTCTAATATCGTTCCCCTCGGTGCTTCTCTACCAAGTTCCCTCTGCAGATCTGCTTCAACAAACAAGCACCTTTCTTCCCCTTTCTCTCCTTTAAAAATTATTAAACTTTCCTCAAACTGGTTACTTTAAAGGTTTCTTATTATTCTGATCTATCTCATCAAGAAAAACACACATAGATCTAATTAGCAATATCCCTTCCAAATTCTATATCTTAGTTTCATTTTGCACATAAATTTCAATTTCAAGAGATCTAGCCAAAAGTACCTTATTTTCGCAAACAATTTAGTGAAAATGCATAGCTTGTTGTTAAGGTAGTTTCATTTGATGTACGATAAATTAAATATTCTGCAATATCAGTGCAATTTAATTTGTTGCACAAACAGCAATCCAAGATCCCAATGAAATCTTGCTTTCCTTGGTTCCTTTTTCGTCGGTTTAGCTAGTTTAATTTCATTATTTTTTTGAGATAAAGTAGGCTGACCCAAAGGTACTCTTAAAGTGATTTTGGGAATTTGTTATTCTAACATGCTCACTGTCCTTTATTAGGTCTGATAGAGAAGAAAGGAATCTGCTGTCCAAAGTGGCTTTTGGAGCGCTCAAGTCCCCCCAGGGTTCTCTCTTTTGTCACAAAATTCTTAAAAAATTTGTATAACTGTAAGATCTTGGTTTCAGCCTGTATAAGGACCAATAAAGTTCTAATTTATTAGTCCTTTGATATTGTAACTTCTGTAATAAAATCATTAATTGAATAGGCTCTTTCGAGCCCATTCCCCATCCCCCCTGGGGGGATTTGCGTCGGTGCCCTTTTCGTCGCTTTCTGTTTATTTATTTTTTGATAGCACTGATATAAGTTGTAGGATGGTATAATTTATTTATTTATTAATTCCATATTCCATTTTGTACAATTTCAAAGTAATCATAATACTTACCCCACGATTTCCCGATTGACCCGAAAGGGGAAAGAGATTCGTGGTAGGATTAATTAAGAAACCAGAATTGTGTAGTTGTTTTATTTTCCATCATTTGTTTATCAGAAACTTTAAAATTAACCCCTCCTTGATTCCCCGATTGAGATCCACTTGGATCGAAATAGGTTCTTGGAGGCTTTTCTTTTAAACAAGAACACACAGCTTAAAACTTATTAAAATTTACAAGACTCCAGTGTGTATGCTCTGCACTTGGCTGCGGTTCATCCGATTAGTCAAGCTGTATCAAAGTCACTTGGGTGACTAGCATAATTAGGACTCACCTTTCCTAATTTAGAAACCATCAGGTGAAAATCCAACACCTCGATCAAACCTTTACAGTGGCAAAATACCCAAAGGAAGCGGGAACTTCTGAAAAGTGACCTCGAAGCGCCGATCTTTGTCACACCCTAACGGGTGCGTTATGAAAAATAGCCCTAGAGACTCCATTTCAGCCCACATATTCCTTGCGGGTAGCTGTGAAGGTTTTGTTTTGGACATACTCCAAGTACTCTCGGGTATATCTGGAGTCACCCCTTATCCTAATTTAAGCAACTCATACTTCAATTTTAACTTAAAACATACCAAGATGCAATCACAAAAAATTCACTCCAAGCACATGCAAGCACATTGATCTTTTTGATTTGACTCCATTCTAAGGCACTGGTCATTTTTTTCTTTATATATGGTGTATCAGCTTTGTGCTTTCATGTGTTTATCTTCGTATCTTGTCATCTTTAGTTGTCTGTAGTTAAAATATTCAAACTCCTAAATAACTAATTCAGTTTAGCATCACCACACTAAGAAACCATCCTTCGTAACTTAATAGGGTCTACCCCCCTTGGATTTGTTAGGAGTTGAGCCTAAACGGAGGAGTCAAGAACAAGGTGACAGCCTTGACTCGAGACTTGCCCCCAAGGACACACCGAGTGGCTTGAATATTTCTGCCATGTGAACCAGGTGTGTGAAAGGCGGCAACAAAGCCGTCAGCTGTGCTACTCAAATTCAAAATAGATCCTTCCACAAATAATTGAAAATAATGACACCCTATGAGGCATGGTTTGGTGAAAAACTAGATGTCTCAAATTTCAGGATATTCGAGACAAAAGCATAGGCAAGAATTCCTTCAGAGAAGAGGAAGGCCTTGTAGCCACAAAGCAAGAAGTGTCTCATGGTTGGATATGGTTAGGACACCAAAGGGTACAAGCTCTTTGACACATCCATCAGAAAAAAAATTGTTGAAAGAATTGTCAAATTTGAAGAAGAGCCAATTCAAGACTTTGAACTTGCACTAGCGGATTGTTCCTCTCCTAAACCATTCGAAGATGTAAGTGATGACACATGATCTATTTTTTTCTAATAATTCTGATATGAATGTTGCTGAATATGATATTTTTGTAGATGATTCACCATCTAGGCCCAAATGGGTGGAAACAATTGTGCAAGAAGCCGAGGAATTGGAAGGAAATTCCCAAGAGCCTAGGAGGACTAGATCACAAACTAGTAAGGATTTTTTTAGAAGATAGTCATTTACACAGAAGTTAATTGTAAGTCGAAGAAAGCTATGTTGCATGAATTTGAAATTCGATGTTTCGACCCCTTCTTTGGGATCATCATCAGGAGACGTATGAAGCTTCGTATGTCTCCTGATGATGATCCCAGATAAGGGGTCAAAACGTCGAATTTCAAATTTGTGCAACACATCTTTCTTCGACCTACAAGGATTTTGTTAGCTCTCCAGGAAACTCCTCTTGGTTGCATCTCGAGGATGCTTGGTAACTTCAATAATTTTTCAATGGTTTACTAAATGGATCAAGTCATATGACCTATAAGATGTCACTCACTCAAGACATGCCATAAAACTAAATCAAATAGATAAGGATTCTAACTATCAATGTTCAGAGGGTTTATAATAAGGTGAATAAATGAAGAACTCAATATGCTGGAAGATTCATATATAAAGAAATCACATATGAATGGCTAATCATAACAAGGAAATATACTTTCAATTCAACTCATCAACACAGATATAGGATGACAACTATTTGGTATTAGACAAAAAGAATAAACCTGAATCAAACATCCAAGCATAAGCACATAACAGAAAAGAGATGGAACCTAAACATATAATGGAAAAAGATCTTATATCAAATGATGAAAAACATGATAATATTTAGCACAATAAGGGTCTAAAAGTGTCTAAAGTCAAACCCTTGCTTCATGAAGCAAATATTTATTTGTTCATAGTAATATTTACCAAAAGATTTGGAATATTAAATAAGCCATAATATATAAATTGATGATATAATTCGATGTAATACTTTTACAATGGTTGGACTTATATATGTCCATTCGTGACTTTCCAACCTACAGTCATAACTCTTTGATAATTATTAATTATTAATTAATAATCATCTATTAATATTATTTTTAATATTTATATATTTTATGTTCATTACATTGCCTTCCCCTTAAGGGAATCTTTGTCCTCAAAGATGTATTTGACATTAATGTCTGATTTATTTTAATCTGTCATCTCGGAATTCTTTCCATTTTGTATTTGCGACATTTGAGGAGATGAGCTGATACGAATTACGGATTCCCCAGGAGAATTGTCACATCATATCTGCTGTGGTCCATCCCAGATCTATTTTTATCGTAGCTCTGAGATATCTTTGTGGGACAACTCGTCTCAAGTGTTGCTTGTTATGTCGATATTTTCGCATGTCCACATAAGTCTTCTGTGAATATTCATTTTGAACTTGTCGTTGGTCAAAATGATGATTATAATTAGGATGTCTGTAAGGTGTAGGTGTTGTTTTTTCTTCTTTCTTTTGGATTGCGACGAAGACTTTCTTCACTTCCTTGATTTGTGCTTCTTGGTTATCTAGTAGATTGTTACGTTTCTGAATCTTTTCGATTCCTTCCTCTTGTGACTTTTTTTAAATTTCTAGCTCCTTGATTTGGTTATGTGGTTTTTGATTACTATTATTTACACACTGGTTTTCTTCTTGCTTTTCTAGTGATTTTCCTTCGAGGTCTTCACTGAATTGTTCCCTCTTGTTGTTGTTTTTCAATTTTTTTATTTTTGTAATCAGGGTTTTGTTGTAATTTCTTAATCTGAAAATTTCTTCAGAATTGTTGGATATTATTTTATTACTCTTTGCAATCTCTAGCTTGTGTTCTTTTTTAGAGTCGCTATTTTGTTGTTGAAGAACTTTTATCTGTTGTCGATACTGGTCGACCACTGATTCTTGCTCTGTTAATTTCGGTTGTATGTGCGTCAGTTCTTCATCCTTGTTGTTAACGATTTTGTTCAAGCGGATTGTTTCTACTTCGTAATTACTTATTTCTTTCTTTATATCTTGATTTGTTAGTCTCTGATTGAAATCACTTTCGTCTTTTAATTTCTTAATTTGGGCATACAATTTTTCTATATGATTGTTCTGGTCGGAAATTATTTGTTCCTTGCGCTCTTTTTGCATATGATGTAATTTAATCAACATTTCTGATTTCGTATTTTTGTCTCGTAATTCCTCATTCTCTCTTTGATAATGCTTTAACTTGGATTCTAATTTCTCTATTTGTACTTGCAAACCAGATTCCATGATATCTAATTTCTTCCACCCTAGATGATGATTATCTTCGATTTTGTTTTTCCTTTGACTTCCACACCTAAGTTCAATCTCACTTAATTTTTAGTATCAATTATTATGCACCTTTTTGATATTTTATTTCCCTTAAGTTTTATAAAATGTGAGTAGCTTGGGTGGTTGGAGGAATGATTGTTAACTTCCCCACCAGGTTCAAATCTCACTTACTTCTTTTAATAGTTATTATTATGCACTTTTTACTTTTATCTTCTCTTTTCTAACCTTTTTTTTCTTTCCTTTTTTTTTAACTTTTTTTTTCTTTTCCTTTTTCTTGGCTTGTTCTTTTAGTTTTTTTTTGTTTTTACTTTTTTCTTCACTTTTTTTTTAACTCTCTATTTTTTGGGGGAAGTTACTTTTACCCTTTTTTTTTATTATGCACTTTTTTACTTTTATCTTTTCTTTTTTAACCTTTTTCTTTCCCTTTTTTTTTTTTGCTCGTTCTTTTAGTTTTTTTTTTTTTTTTTTTCACTTTTTTT